>DF239404.1:124543-211205 GCA_000507305.1 Breviolum minutum Mf 1.05b.01 | reverse complement strand
TGAGACAGGCCGACCCTCATGTGCGTAGGTGGACTCCCACTCAGGGGGAGACCAAGGAAACAGCCTCTCAGCCACCATCGGCGCCCAGCAGGCTGGAAACCAGACATGGAGAGTAGTCATGAGGCTGCATGATCCAAACCATTGGGGAAACCCGCCACGATCATTCGGGTGAGGCGTTCCAGCATGGTACTTCCTCTTTCCTTTCTGCTCCTTGTTTTCTTTACATATTACCTTGACCAACCCCGTGCAGCCCCGAGCCCTTTCGGAAGCGGGACTCGGTCGGATGCGTCGTGCACTGTTCAGGACTTCCCGATACAGCGGCAAAAGCCAGAACTTCGGTGTCAGGAGCAGTTGAGTGTCTGTATCAAAAAGGATCTTAGATTCATGGCTCAGTATACTTCGCATGAGCCACGCAATAGTGTCCGAAAGGTACTCAGCCAAGATCCAAGTGAGATGCGTGGCCGTCTGTAGGACCTTCCCATTGTGTGCCTCTGGGTATTGGTTGGTAGCAAGGATTTGAAAACAATATCCTTCTAAGAGCCTATCAATTTGTTTACTAAGACCTTCAAGTGGAATAGTCAGACGCGCTAGCGGCCAGGTTCTGGGCAGATGCACCATCTCTTGTAGCTTCTCATATCCATCCACTAAGAGAACTCCTGCCGCATCCTCACTGGTGCTACCTTTGGAGTACCGTGTGAGGTCAATGTAGTAGAGGTCATTTGCCAGGTCCGATCCTGGTCAGAGGCAATTGATGAGGCCTCCAGTTCCGTACATTCCGAGTCTGTAGAGGAGTTATCTGACACTCCCGACCATCCACTGTCAGCATCAGAGCCAACCTCAGACACCCTCTCCTCCTTTGCAACCATGTCCTGATCAACTTCACGCTTCGCCGAAGATGCTTTCCTTTCAGTCGGAATACGCCGAGGCGTAAGCGAGAAGGTGCTCCTCTGCATATTTTCCAGATAGGCATCCTTTGATACACGGCAGGAAGGGATGCCCAGAGCTTGGATTGCAGCTGCCCCCCAGGGCCTTTGTGGGTTGAAGCAAAAAGCATCAAAGAAGTGCTCGATTCCCAACGGAGCCATGTAAGCACATGTGTCCAACCGCACCCAATCACCTTTCCAAGCATCAATGCACCAGAAGGATTGTTCTGCAGTACGCTCCGGCCAAAGGATGTAGCACGGGAGGTCACTTCCTTCCATTGCGTAACCAAAGACATAACGAAGTTGGTAGGCCTCTTGATTCTGTTTCCACGGGATCGGTAGAGTATGCAGGCACTCTTCTGCACACCTGTCAACTTGAAGATCTACGAGCAACCTCAACACCCTGTCCGCCATTCGCCTGCGCCTGTGCAGGTCCACTACAATAAGGTGCAGCCTTCTCACCTTTGGGGCACTGTCCTCCTCAGTAATGTAGGCTTCTACCAGAGCAAGGGGCGGATAAACTCCATTAACTCTTGCGCACAAGAACTGCAGGCTTTGCAGGAAAGCCGAGTCATCTGGCGACTCCAGGAGGTCATCATCCTTGAGACGGATGAGGAATACAGGGTCCTCCTGTTCATCAAGCCCACTGAAACTGGCCCCATATTTCAAGCAACCGATGATGGTCGCAGCTCCAACGAGTCCTTGCATGTCCAAAGGGCCCATGATGAAGCAAATCTGTTGCGCTCGGGTGAGAGCAACTGTAGCCCTCGCATAGGCCTCTTCTTTTTGGGAAGCTTGTTCTTGAGCTGGGAGCTGATGGAAACTTTTCCCTCGCCCTCCACTGAGGAAACGCACCCTGGTCTGAGCAAGTAATACTAGGAAGGCCGTCATACCAGCACAGGACGTAACGCTGCGCGAGATGATGGCACCACCTGAACCTGACACCCACTCCGTGTTGGTAAAGGTATTGACCATTTTGTTTCTGTTGTGGAGGACCGCCAGATCACCCTTGTTGTGCACCACAAATTTGTCCGTGATCCAGTCCACAACCTCCCCAATGTCAGTGCATGCCTGGATGTAGCTGTAAGGCGCATCCCAGAAGTTGTGGTGTTGTTGTTGTTGGGTGTGTGTTTTGTTTGTTTTGTCTTTTGCTTCATCACCAGGGAGATTTACTACCAGTCTTTACCATTTCCAGTAGTTGACCGACCATGTCTAGTACTAGTCCGGCATTGCAGGAAAAAAAAAGCCGCAACAATCAGCAATCCAAGGATTTTTGGAAAGTGTGGCAAAGCTGGTCAGGAGCTTGCAGCGGGAACTTCGTTGCAACAAGCCAGTGGCAGGCATTATCCGAAGCACAACCAGCACCCGCATCACCCTGAAGCATTGGCATTTTGCCTTAAAGATTCTGGGTGAGATCGAGAACATGAAGGATTTTGGATACATGTAAATGTGGAACGCTATACCTTCGGTGCGAGTTGTTGCTGTGATGTCACAACGATTCCAATGTGTTTTTGCTGCATGGAGCTTTGAAACGGTATGGTGATATCTGGATTTGACGTATTTTTGGTATGTTACAACAGTTTGGTGTTTGCAGTGGTCTCAACAAGGTTGATCAGCTTTTATGGCGTATGACGACATGTGGTTTTGGTAGAAGAAACAGTTTTTTTTTGAGTTTTCAAGCTTGAATTCATTTTCGATGACCGCTGAAAGTCAGCTTTTGGTCTATTTTGAGTTTTGGCCGTGTTTTTCCTGTTCAAGGAACAGAAGGGTCAACTTAAGGAAATCACTGAAAGACAGTTCACTTGTCTTGGTGTGTGTGGTAAAAGGAGTGCACCCACGTTGATCGGTTTCTTGCTTCAGTTGTGGGGTTTTGAACCGTGTTGAGTGTTGTCAACTTGACGTGAAGGTTCCGGACTGCGTCTAAGGCCTTGCTCAAGTTGGGTTGTTAGATTTTCACAGTAAAAAAGTCTCACAGTTGGCACCGTTGCTTGGACAGTTGCAGCGGCATGTTTTTGCAAACAAGCAGTCACCACATCCAGTAGCCAGAAAAAGACATACAGCTGCCGTGAGCTGCTGCGCCTGTTCCAACATCAAGCCCAACCTCCCTACCCTACACCCTAAGATTCTACGAGGATGACCTTGCCTATTTTCAGGGGTTGGAGTTTGGGGTGAGAAGGTTGAGGTTTTTGAGAGTTGGGGGTTTTTTGGAAGGGTGTAAGGGTTGGGGTTAAGGTTGTTCTTGAGGTGGGGATTTTTGAAGGATGCAGGCAATGGGGTTAAGGTTGTTGCTAGGGTGGGGGTCTTTCGGTGAGATTTTGGAAGGGTGTAGGGGTTGGGGTAGTAGAGAGGTGGAAGGTTGAGAAGGTGTTTTTTTTTGGATAAGGGTGTATGGAGGGGTTTTTGGGTCAAAATTGGAGGGTTGGATTGGTAGGGTGTGATGGAAAGGGATTAGAAGTGTAGGGGGGGTCTAGCGGTTGAAAATAGGCAAGGTCATCCCTAACTAAGAGTGATGACAATGACGCAATGATGTGACAAAAACTGAACTAGACAACACGAAGGGGGAGGGTGCACAAAGATGCATGACGCATGCGATTCGAAGACCCGTGCTGCGCTTACCCAAAAAAAGGGACTGCTCCTTTAATGCGACAAACGTGCTCACACACACAAATCTGAAGGCAAATTTCGATCGTATGAATTTTAGGTTTTGTTTACCGTTGGCAATATGTTCTGAAAATCCGTTTCTTTGCGAGGTAGCTGGGAGACGTCAAAATTTTGCATGCAAGAAACCGGGAGTTTAAAGTTTGTTCCCTTTCCATGCAAAGAGGTAGGACGTATTGGGTTGTGTCTGTCCGGTTCCCTTTCGGTTTCACAGATGACCTTGGTGTCATATTCGACAGGATACATGAAGGAACAACTGATGTTGCAGTTCGAGATTGAAAGTCTTTGGGTTCAGAATTAACCAAAGTTCCAATCGTGATGTTTCATTTCATGTTTGGACGATGTTGAAACGACGGCCAGCGAAGCCTGTCATTCACATCGTAGTATCGAACACTAAACCGAACAACGGCCAGGAATTGATATCCGAGCTTGCAAACGTTGTGAAACAGTTCAAAAGCCTTGATCAGCTTTGCATATACGCACGTGATGAAATTCAATCAAAAAGGGACAACAAGTTTTACAATACATTTTGTGTGCTTGCCATGACTTGGATCAGGTGCAGCCAAGGGGATTTGACTGCAGTCCAAGTTGGAACACACTGAAACATCTCCATGTGTATGTGGTTTTCAGGTTTTTTTGGTTTCTTCGTTTGTAGATCAGCCATCTTGGGCACGTACATACACAACTGCGTTATTCAGTTTGGCCGTTCGCCTGGTCAGGTACCGGTGATGTTCGTAGCTGTTCCAGCAACAGTTCAAGGTTTGTCCAACGCACAGTCTGATTTGTGTGTTTAAGGATTTTTTTTTTTAAAGCCGAAATTCTGATAACCTGGGTCGCTTTGTGGAATTGAAAAGGGATGTTTGGAACAACTCTCACTTTCACAAACTTCCGCCAGGTACAACTCATGCCCAAAGAGGCCTGGGAAGCCATCTATGAGGACGGGTGATTTCAGGTGATATATAATTCTAGGAATTCCGGTGAAGTTGGTTTTGTACGGAGAAACCGGGTTTATTTCAATTAGTTCAATGCAGCTTGCCAATGAAGTCCTGAGTGATATATGGGTTTCTCGGTTTTTCTGAAAAAAATCGTGTCAAAACGGAGTTGTGGTGTGTTTTTCCAGGCTTTGTTGAGCCTATATTTGAGGTGATGAGTATCATTCCGCTTGCCTCAAGCTGTGTTTTGCCAATGAGTTTCCTTTAAACGTCTTCAAAGAATTGATATCGCGGAATATGAAACATGAAATTTGTCATAGAAACGCAAAAATGAACATTTTGAAATTATTTTTCTTTCACGGTAATCTCATGTTTCGTGTATTTCTGCTGCAGACATTGTCAGTTTTTGTTCCTCAATTTTAGTTGAGAAATGATCCCCAAGAAAAACCAAAACCATCCGCAATGTTTTGTGAAATTTTCTCAGTTCTCTTTGAAAACGGACCTTCGTCAACCACGAACAGCTGGAAGAAGAAAATCTATTTTGATGACCAGGTGGAACATTTCGATTTGCAACATTGTCGAAACCAAGAGGCTTTTATTTCTCCAATTTTTTGTTTTCAAGATCTTTTAGGTTACCTTTGTCCAACCGTGAAGGATAGTGATTCTGAAAGCCCTCCGCAAGCAGCACGAGCAGCACAAGCAGCACCAGCAGTGCCAGTGGCAACGACAGAAGCTGCACCTGCAATAGTAGCCCTGCGGCAAAGAGCTGAGGCCAAACAGTGGGTTGGGTTTGTGGTGCAAAAGAATGATCATTTCTGCTTGAAAAGGGTGGTTGTCGTGCCAGAGTTACACTTTCATCACATGTGAGATGATTGATGTCATGATCTCATGGTGGTTGTTTATGTTTTGAAAGGCTTCTACATGACAAATCAAAGTGTGCATTTTTCCGTTCATTTTTGATGGTTTCGATGTGTTTTGAGCATGTACTAATAGATCGTTACCTGATTTGTAAGTCCAGCTGCTATCAAAGACACCGATTTCCAGACATTGAAATTTTCACGTATGTAAATTTGAGATGACTTGGGATGTTGGAAAGGGAAGCTTCATAAGGATTCTTTGCAGGTACCCGCCCTCCAACAAGCGTGACATAAGAAAGCAAAATTAATGTGAGTGTCAACCTCCTGAAACAGGCACGATCATCTCGACCACGTCCACATTGTTCTACTTGGTCAAGGCGTTCAAGAGATGCATGGTCTACTCTTTTTACACATAACTTCATAACAAAGATTGCCAAAGATAAATGGCACAAGTTCCAAGTATTGATGTATTTCATTACATGAGGCTAAAAAATCGGACCTTTGGGTTTCATACTTTTTCAACCACCTTTTGAGCAGATGTTAATCGGCGTTTCACTTTTTTGCTGGTCCAAACGTGAAATGTGACCCCGCCAGGTCTGCTCCATCAAAGCCTACCGGGCATTGAATCTTTTAGAACCAGACAGTTTCATGGCAAGGAATTTGACACAAGCCATAAAGCAATTCCTTGTCCCCGTTTCTTGACGGATAGATTAGTGATTTATATTATCATGTTTATTCATGCTTAGAACAACCTTTGGAAAAGAGATGATGTTTTTTCAGTTTTGCTTGTTTGAAAATGTTTGAAGCATTTTTTACATGTAATTTGAAAGATCTTGTGTTTTGTCTTGGAAGATCTTGGATGCGCTTCACGTGAAGCAAGGTAGTGACTCAGATGCAAAAGGAGTCGAAGCAGTCAAGGCAGTGAATGACGTATGGAAGCGGCGGAGTGATTGGATTGAAAGCAATGTGCTTCCACCCTTTCTTTTAAAGATACATTCCACCCCTCAATTCTTCCATCAAATTCCGTTTTTTTTTTCGCACTTTTTGAAACCGAAACACGAAAAAACACAAAACAAAAACACCTATGGGAGAAGAACGTAACGACTATGGGATGGGAGTGAGAACTTTCAAGGCGAAAGCGGACATCTCGGTGTCCGAAAGCTTAGGATCCAGAAATCGAAGCTGGAAAAGTCACGTTGACCTTCCGACGCAAAACCGTGGCAATGCACTGAGGCAAGTGAAACGCCCAGGAGAAGAGTACGATGCTTAGCTCACCAACTCCAAAATTTGTTTCCATGTTGAAACAGGGGTTTGATATAGCCACTATGATGGAATTTCATGTTCGAAACATGAGAAATGCCACGGCGATATCTAGGATTGACAAAAATTCCACCAGCAGAAGTAAGAATTCCCACAAAGCTATCTAGGGACTTTTTCAGAAAAAGGCACCGTTTGTGAACAGACATGAACTAACCTTTCTTTTCAGTTTGCTAGCTGCTAGATCTCGGTGTCTGAAATATCTTTGGATCCCTTCCTGTTATCAGTTGTAGTTGATAGATCCTCTGAAACCTGCTTGCCTAGTGTCCGGTCTCGACAGACGAATGTGTGAACCACTTCTCAGCTCGACTGGTGCATGCCAATAGTCGAGGCTGCGGGCATCCTCACCGAAGAGGCCAGCCATTGACGACTTCGGTGACTGCTTCATTTCCAAGGAGCTGTTCTGTTTCAGGCCGTTGAAGAGATAGATGATGCTGATGCAAAAGAATCAGGACATGCAGGACCTGATGGGCTGGAAAATGAATGATAAGATTCAAAGTATCACCGTAAAACAAGAGCTACTTTCATGTTGCTGGCACAGATTGAAAAGTGATTCAGATGTGAGGTTTCATTTCCTCTTCAGGAATCAACGGTTATAGTGTCTTTCATATTCTCTCATGCTTTCCGAAGCGCAGGTGGATACTTGACAGCATCAAAACTCCTGCCGCCGGCCCCGATTTGCAAGATGAATCCTCAGGAGCGAGGCGATCACTCACATCATTTCTTGGTCACGCGCTGAGAATCTGAGAAAAACTTGGTCCGTTTGTTTGATCAAGGGTGTTTGTTCAAAAAGTTGATCAGACTATTTTCGCCTTTTTCGATGTCAGGGGATAACATTGAGTTTCCACCTAAGATTAACTAGGTCTTTTTTGGATTGTGTCGGGGGTCCTGAATTTTATTGACCCCATTTGCAGATAGAGCTGCCAATTTTGCTACAGGAGCAATTCTTCAAAACAGGTCCTTCGTTTTTCTGCACAGATATTTGTTGAATGTGTTGAATGATTGTTAGAAATGAGAAAAACAGCTGAAAAAAAAGGTTCAGTTTACACCCCCCAAGATTAACATAGAACCTGAAAATAATGGTTTGGAAGATAATTTCCCCTTTTCCAGGGGTGCATTGTCAGGTTCCATGTTAATCTTCCCGGGTGTTGTGTGATTTCAATTTGGTTTCAAAAGTTTGAGTTTGTTGCGTTGACATGCTCTGTGAGCTCGGTCCAGGCTGGAAGCACATGCTCCATCAAAATGCAAGGTGCACCTCTTAGTGTTGCGAAGCGTCGGACATCTCCTTGGTCTTTCCTTGATATAAACATATGCGATCATACACAGGTGAACCCGGTGAACCCACCATATCTCCACTGCGACTGCCAAGCTTCGCTGCATGTTCCCATTCGTGTGATGCCAGCGCTGTTTGACTCCTTCGAGCCTCCTTTTAGCCGTGCACACTGAGCAGTCGCTCGCGGTTCGCGTCATGTCGGAGGGAGACATTGTCATCAATTTTGACCAGAATGAGGCAGGGTTTGGGTCGTCGAAAGTGGAACTTTCTGAACCATAGGAGCCGCATAGAGCCTGATTCACGTGAATAAGACACCTGACGTGATAAATAAGACGCCTTTGAAATCATTTGAATGCCTTTTGTTCAATATTCCTGAAGCGCTTAGTTCGTAGCGGAACCAAGTCGATCTCTGCAGTTTTGTGCTTTCAATATCTTCAGGTCTTTGAGTTTTTGTACGTTTTTCTTTTTGTTTTTTGTCTTGACTTCTGCAAAGACCCTAAAAACTCTGCAGGTCAAGTGGAGCCTTCCACCGGCAAATGTCATAGGGAAGCTGAAGGGGTTAGCCTTGCAACGCAACGTGGCGTTCCTGGGGCATGAGTTCTTGATCCAGTTCTACCCGCAGGGGCGCAAGGAGGCGCCAAATGGCCGCTTCAGCCTTGCCTTTCAAAATCGCAGTTCGGCTGAGCCAGTGCAGTTTGCGGTTCTTTTGGGTGGTCAGAGCTTGGGCACTGGGTGTGTCAACAAGAGCCAGATGCAATGGCAAAATGATTACAGCCCCAATTTCCAGCCTGTTCAAGCCATCCTTGCTGGGCAGTGCACCAGTACCCTCGTCATCAGCATCCGATTCCTCAACATAGATGGCAAGAACCCACAGATGATGAAGGATGAGCACCTGAAATACTTGGAGGACAACGTCAAGAGGCTCAATCAGCAGTGCAAGGCTCTGAACGGTCAAGGTAGTGCCCAGAGGAGTGAGATCCAGAAGGTCAAAGAGGAAAACCTAAGGCTTCACAGCCTCATTGATGAAGGCTTCAATGCTCAACAAGAACGTGGGCAACGAGTTGTACGAGCTGCGGTGCAGATCCAGGCGTTCTGGCGGATGACATTTTGCCGGCGCCGGCTTCCTGCACGTCGTTACCAACGCCGCTGGCAAGATGAGATAAGGAAGCCGCACACCACGCCCTACGATGCCATCTTGGCCTTTGACTCCTTGGCTGAGTTCCTGGAGAAGGGCCAGCTCAGCTTCCTGCAGAAGGCGGAGTCGCAGCTGAAGCTTGCAGAAGAACGAAGGTATCGCATCGTGGCAGTGGTCGGCTTGTTCGACAAAGGAAAGACATGGCTCATGAACAAGCTCTTCGGAGTTAGCTTGCCATCTGGCAAGCTTCACACCACCAAGGGCTTTAGCTTTCTTTGGATTGAGAAAAGCAACATGTTGGTCCTGGATTCAGCAGGTGTGCAGTCGCCGGTTTCCTTGAACAAGGGTCCAGTGGATACGATCTTGGATGCGCAGACAACAGAATCGCTGATGTTTGAGATGATTTCCCGCATTGCCCATCACATGATCTTTGTGGTGAATGATCTCACATGGACTGAGCAGAGATGCATTGAGCAGCTTGAGAGGAAGTACAAAGATTGCCGCCAGCACAAGGAGCTCATCGTGGTACACAACTACCGTGACACCACAGAGGTAGAGGAGGCAATCACACTGTTCCAGGAGCGGGTCACGCAGTGCTACCCAGGAGTGAAGTCCCATTTGGGTGAGCTCATTTTCACGTCCGATGCCGAGGAAGGGGCGCGAAGGGCGCATCACATAGGACTTTGCAATGACTTCTCAGTGGCAGGTGACAAATTCAACAAAAAGAACAGTGAATACTTGCTTCAGGGTTTGGAACAGCGAAACACAGCTGGTGAAGGCATCAAATTGTCAGCAAGGCTATGTGAAGAATTTGGTAGACTACTTCATCCACATTTCGTCAACATTGAGACCGCTGCAGAGCGTGCAGCCACCACATCAGACCCGCCCTTGCGAGTGGAGTTTGTTGATGACAAAGAGGAGGAGGACGAGTTTGTGATGGGTAAGTACATCCGCGCAGGCAAGGTTGTGCTGAAAACAGGGCACGCAGACGACCGTTTGACCATGAAGAAGGTCGGCGTGATCGGCCCACTTGGGGAGATTATTGCACACGATGTGAGCTTTAATCCCCATCTCAATGTGGTTGAGAAGTCTACAGAGGAAGGTGTCCAGCGTGTGATCTACGTTGAATGTCCAGGCGTCAAAGAGGCTGAGGTGGAAAGGAAACCGAACGGGGTCCGCATTGAGATTGACAAGAAACCTCTCATTGCCGAGAAGCAGGTGGTAGAAGTACGGCCAATCCAGCAGTCCCACGGCATCTGGGAGAGGGAGTACCTGGTGCCTGTTTCTGAGGGGGCCTTTGAGCTTGATGAGGATGCATCAGGTGTTGAAGATGGGGTGCTCACCGTGGTTTTGAAAAAGGTCATGAAGACAGAAAAGGTCAGGCTTGGGCAGAAAGCTCAAAAAGCTCAGACCTCTTTGGCCTCTTCTCCAATGGCGTCTGAAGCGAGCTTGGGGTCCTGGAAGCTAGCTTGAGGACCTGGAGCAAGGTCCCCTGACCCTAGTGGCCTTGAGTTGCACAGGTGATTTACTCTCTTGGCGCTAGGTTCTTTTGAGAAAATCGCTCGAGTCGAGGCGAAAAATGCCGAGGGAGTGCGCTACTGTGGCTGGAATACGTAAATATGCTCCTAGACCTCGGAAGGGGGGTTTTGGCGCAGGTATCCACATATTATTTACATTTATTTACTGTGTAATCAATATTCTTCGAAAATCTCTTTCCTTCCCAAAGCCCAGGCTGGCAACACAAATCCGACGACACCCTTGGCCTACAACCTGTGCCGTGGCGCAATGAGAAATGCAATGTGAAATGAAAGACACAACAACATGGAAAACAAATCAGTGAAACATAAAGTATATTTACATTTAGTCTATATACAAAGTATATAGTTATATAGAGAGACAGAGAGTATATGATCATATCATTTTTTAATAGATACATATGATCGATACAATACATACGAAGTTGAAGGTGTTCGGAGGGTGTTGTGTTGTGTTGTGTTGTGTTGTGTCAAAATTGGTGTTTCCACTTGAAGCTCGTGAGACTTCAACCGTTGAGGTTGACATGTCTTTGCTCGGATCCGCCCGCACTTGGCTCAGAATCCTGCTCGGATCCGATGCATTAGAAATTTTTGTGTTGTGAAAATTAAATACATGAAGAAGTGAAATAAAGATGTGTTGTGTGTTGACGCGTTGTGTTGTGTGTTGTGTCTTTTTGTTGTTAAATTCGTTATGCACACGCAGATGTGTTCAAGGTGATTCCGCCTGGATTCCTTCAATTCAATTTTGGTGAGTGGTCGTGTCAGCCGGCCAACACCTTAGCAGCTGGAAGTCAGTTTGTGATCCTTTGACTCCACCCCAGAAGAATGAAGGCTTAGTAACAGTCAGTAATTTTCAGAATGAAGGTTTCTTTGAAAGGTGAGGGTATTTGAATGGAGTTCATACATGTTCATGTTTTTTTCATGTCATTTTACTTCGTCGTATTCGTGTATTTTTTGAGTTTCCCCGGATGTTTTTTTTCCATCACTGCGTGCCGTGCTGAGCTCTATTAGCAGTTTAGACTTGCACAGGGCTACTCGGGTACTGCTTGATTAGCGCTGCCGAGTGGGTGAGGCGTGCTGATCGGAGATATTAGATGTACATTGGATACAGATTGTTGATATGTTTTATATTGTTTTATCATTCATATTATACTAGAAAGAAATAACATAGTACCTTCGTACATATGAATTGAATTGAATTGAATTGAATTGAATTGAATTGAATTGATGTTTCATGTTAAAGGGCATATCATCATGACATGTCATGGCGGCATACCAGAGACCGCTAAAGGTCATGAAACATGTAGATTGAGAGACTGATCTGGTAGTCTCAGTCTCGCCAGATTTGCATCCCCGATTCGCAGCTGGTGGGTTGCGAGGCCAAAACGGGACTCCGAAAGAAATCAAAGACTAAACGAAAACGAGAAATCCGAAATGACAGCAATGAAATCGTCAAATGCAATGCTGCCTGAAGTCTTATGCATTTTTCTTGAAACACGTTTTCTCTGGCTTTGGCGCAATGGTTTGCCAGATGCATTATAGCACGCTTGTATTCAATTTTGTTTCCCCTCCTGCATTTTTTCCTTCATTCATTCTTTCGCTCTTTTAGTCTTTCATTTTTGCAGGAAAGGAAAATCCAAACAAATTCATTCGTTCTTTCATGCACATCTTCTTCATTTCTTTCCATGTTCTTTCATGTTCTGTTTATTTTCTTTGTTGTGTTTATTTTCTTTTTCGTTTGCAAAAGAGACGTTCTTGGTTTCGGTTTTCGGTTTTGATGACTTTCTGAAGAAGCTGGAGCCCTGCCGCGAGGATTCACGAAAAGGCTGCACCTCAGACATGGCGATTCATGTGCATATGATTCAAGATTAACATAGATTACCAATATGAATCAACATATGAAATGAACATGCTGAAGAGTTACAATCATAATGATTTAATCATTTGTGTATCAAGAGTTGTGATCATTCACGGCATTTAAGTCACACATCGGTGGTAGTTCGAGGCCAACGACTTGTGACCAAGATGTGTCCAATTGTCCCTGTCTCAGCATGTATGAGGTGTGAAATAGGATGTAACAAGGATGTAACACATGTTACATATGTCAATCATTATGTAGTATGAAATGAAATGAAATGCTATGCTAAGTAGTACCAAATGGTATGAATTGGTATGAATTTGGAGTCAATGTAAAGTCGCAGTTGGTATTTTTGACACTGAAGCCATGCCAAAGCCATGCCTATCGCATTATGCTACGCTGCTACACCCGGTGCTCATGTTGACCGAGGCACTAACATTGCACCAGGCGGATGTACAGCAACGACATGGGAAACAGATTTCACAATCACAACGGTTCAGGTCATCATGAGGCTCCAATGTTTTCCTACATCATGAAATATAAATAGACATACATACATATAACACGCATACATACATAACATAACATAATATAACATAACATAACACAACACAACTTAACATAACATAACATAACATAACATAACATAACATACATAGATACATAGATACATAGATACATAGATACATAGATACATAGATAAATAGATAGATACATGCCGACAAACTTTGTATAATGAACAGATAGCAGAACATCGCTGATACTTTTCCATGCTATTTGAGGTCGACGCCGGTCTATTATTCTTATTCGAAAGTCAATTTTTTCCAATGTTTTTGAGGTTATGTGGGTACCGGTTGCAGTATAGATGGAAGTGGAGTGACGTTTCGCACATCAGCCCTGTTGCTTCGACCTCATCTATGGAATCCTTGAATTTTGCATATTTGACACTGGAAAACAAACATAGCTGAAACTTGAAGGCATTGAACATGACGTACAAATACATATCAATACACATTTCAATACACATTTCAATACACATTTCAATATATACATATCAAAATTTACATATCAATATGCATACCAATATACTATATCTAACCACTAACTTCAGGTGTCAAAAAGGTGCCATTTGCCTTTTTGAATGGAGTGTTTACATACACCTGGCCGTGGTCGTGATCTAGGACTTCGTGACAAATTTCATATGATTTTCATGATATTTCAGTTTATTGGATGGGTGGCGATGGGTGGTTTGATGTGGTTTGGTTGTTTCATTTCGATGCGAAATAAAAGAAAGATGATCGCCAAATGGTATTACGTTTCTCTCAGAGACGAACGCAATCCACACCCATTTCGCATACTCGGAAACGTTCGTCTGGTTGTGTGCCGTGTTCCCCGTTAGGTCCTGGGATTTCGACGTCAACCTTCCAGGTGATCTTTTGAGGTGGGCTGCCCGGTGTTTTGGGTTGTCTGATGTATCGTTGCATATACAAAAAAACTAGGTGTTTTCTTGGCATTTGCTTGATTAAGTGTTCACCAATAGGAGGGGTGACCATTACTATGTGTAAATTTCGCATGTTGTAGGCCAAGCTTGCGTTTGTTGTTAGCAGGCCCCGGCTACTTTTTTGTTTGCTCAAGACTCAAGTGTCGCAGATTCTTGTGGTGTATTCATTCTGTCTACATGTTCATGTGAACTCGTTCGCATCGACTTTCAACGTGAAGGAGGAGATTCCCCAATGTGGAGGGTGACGGTGGTGACTTTGCTGTGGGCTTCCGGCTTAGCAGCACGTGTTGCTGGTCCCAAGGACCCACTGGATGAGACGGTCACCGAGAACCCATCAGATAAAACGAATGAGAAGATGGAAAACAAGCAGAAGATCAAGCCACTGGTAGTGAGCTTCACAAAAGATGACAAGCCAGGAGTGAAACTCAGCCGCGGCCCCAGTACTGCCAAGACCTTGAAGCAGGATGAAGCCGGCACCATCATCTTCAGGATTGAAGCAAACGGAACGATGTCAAAGTCAGATGTTTTGCCTGGATGGCATGTTGTCAACATCAACGGAACAGATGTCAGCCACTGCGGCCCAGTGACCGTCAATGGCCTTTGGGTGGATGCCATGAATTCTCACAAGAATTACAATGTGACTTTTGATTATGAAATTCCAGAATTAGAGCATCGTCATTTGCTTTTTGTTGGCGCCTTTCCGGCCATCTTGGCCATCCTTGTGACTCTCTGCGGCCTGCCATGCTTCTTGTACCGCATTTGGAGAGAAAAGGCTTTGGCCGATCCACGTCCCGCTGACCAGCAGGTGGACGAAGGCTTGGAGGAGGCTCCGAAACTTGAACCATGCTACCTAGCCAAAGTCATAGATCACCCTGTGACAAGATACACTTTGATGATCTTCTTCTTGTACAGTTTGGTGGAACGCATTCGAATCTCCAGCGAGTTCATGCTCGCACAGCCTATGGTTGCTTCACTTGACATAGCAGATGCAGCTCTGATTCTCGGCATGAGTATCGTGCTTGAGTTTGGACGACGAGCAACGCAACAGAATCCACTCATCGTGGACCCACCAAAACCCGATGTCAAGGACACTGCAATGTCAATGTCTGAAAGGCTCCTCAAGCGACTTCCAAAATTCTACCAGGAGAAGGCTAGGTATGCCAGATGTGAAGCAGGCCTCGCAGAGGTGATGAAGAGTGAATTGAAGTTTCGCATGTATTTTTGCCTGCCAACGGTACTCATGTGTTTCTTCGTCGTGGCAAAAGGCATCGTGATCATCATTGCTGGTGCCTCTACAGGAGTAATGGCTGTCGTCTGCTCGGACCTTTGCTACTTTGGCTTGTTGCGGATCTCCATTCTGACGCTCGGCCAAGCACTACAGTAGCTTCAGATAGGGAAGTCGTAGGAGACAGCGAATTCAAGATGCAAAAACAAACATGGCAGAAACTCACCGCTCTTTTCGGGAAGGATTCCAACGCAAATAAGAAATGGCAACTGATCATTGATGATGCTATATCAAAAGTAAATTCGTGTAGAGTTTCGAAACAGTTTGGCAGGAAGCATACTGAGAGCACATTCTGGGATCATTAAATAGCATCACGCCTGTCTCATGACTGGAGTTGTCAGGCCCATGGTGCATGGGATGTCTAAAAATAAATGAACGGGGGATTGTAGTGATTTTGAGACTGGCATGGAAGGATCAAATACGTGAAAAACATTGAAAAACTCATCAAATCTTTTTCCTCCAGCATCAGAGACCTCACCAACCGTTGGTTCAACCTCGGCGGGATCAGGAAGTTCATGCTGGACAGCTACATAGTGTCATCGGTGGCCCGAATCTCTGTGGATACAGCAGTAGAAAAACTTGAACGACTCATGGAGAAACTCTGTGGCGATGCCAGTCTCAAGGCTAACGAAGCTGCGCAAGATGCTCGGATGAAGCCACCGTCGGATGGTCATCAGTTGTGCAATCTTTCTAAATCAGCTATATATTTTGTGTAATATGGTTCCAGACAACTGATAACCTATAAGAGGTTTTTGAAAAAACCAGATGTAACATCAACAACCATTTCCGTTCGATCGTGAACTCTGGGTTTTTCAAAAAGTCAAACGGCAAGAAATGAAACTTTCGAAGCTGTCTGTCATGATATTCCCCGTTTTTTCATTCGCGAAGGGTGTGAGGGCTGAGCAAGCACCTGTTCCCTCTGCCTATGGGGCGTGTGGACAAGTCGTGTCTTTGGGAGGTTTCACGGGGTTGCGTTTTATGTGGGCAGGCGCAGCATTTTTGTTCACCGTACGTTTTTAGGGATATGATTTTTTCTGTGGCAGGAGCAATGGATTCGTGACGTTGTGGATGTGCTGTCGTGCATTTTTCGGTTTAGGGACTGCATTTGCGTTTTGCGTGGCAGGCGCAATGAATCTGTGATTGCTTGGCTTGGGTGTCTTGCATTTTTCGTGTCAGAGCAACATTTCATGCACTTTTGGCAGGGTATCGTTGCGAAATGATAGCAGGGGCAGCATTTAAACATTTTGTGACATATATATGCCCGTTTTGCGTCGCGAATCTATGGTTAAAATATGTAGATATGCAAATATTTGTATATATGTATAGGTAAATATGAGTATCTATGTAATATATGTATACAAGTAAGAAAAATGTATAGATGCAAATAAATACGTAAATATGTGTGTGTCAAAAGGTATCTGTGTACATCTTTGTTTGAACCTGCATATGCATGTCTATATGCCGTGTGTTTCACGCAACAAACAGTTGAGGAAACATCTCGGGAGACCGTGAAGAAGGACCCGCGGGACTCTAAAAACCCATCCTCATGTTATGACTTGATTTCCACCACGAAACTCTTTCACTTTCCCTTGGAAACCTCGTATAGATCCTCTCCTTGACTCAAAAAACCCAGGCTTGTCAAAAGGACCAACAACTTTTGGAAATTGAAACCTTGAAACTCTTCACCGGTTTTTGGATGCCAGTGCATCCCCGCACGAGGCTGTGGAGGAAACCATCACTGAAGTCCACTTGTGCACGGTCGACTTGGCGGAGCGTGTGCTGCCTGCGCTTCAAAAGATTGGAGCATCGGCCTTGGGCTTTGCTGTGGTGAGTGGCTCCGGTGAACAACTAACGGACGTGGGGGTTGTTGCGTTGGGGTTGTTGGGGCTGGACAATTGCAGGTACATATTGTTGGAGGATTTAGCCACGAACATCCACGAATTTGCCTGGGTGTTAACCTTGTTGTAGATGTATGCCAAAACATTGATGTGAAATCCAAATGTCTTGCAATTAGTTGCGTCTGCCTCAATTGATTCTTTCTGTTTTCAAGCCAAACGGTAGCTGGTCTTTCGATTCCAAATGGCGATCAGTGCTAGGTTGGATCTATTCATTTCAGTGGCTCTTCAGTTTCATTGCGACAGACTTGGACTCCATCCGCACGCGTCCGTTGAACTTCGTGTGCGAAATCTTAGGGATCATGTTACTCGGAGCCAATGAAGATTCGTTTTTGTGTTTGTGCAGGTGTTTGATTCCGGGAAAAGTATGGAATGGTATGGAATGATTCCATCAACATTTCAGGGGGAGTTGGGTGTAGTTCACATTCGAGATCTCGTTTCTACAGAGGTTAACTTCATTGCCATTGGGTTTGATGTGCCTTATTCCACCTGCTTCGGTTTCGGATGCCTGCGACAACTTGCTGAAAGCGATCAACAAACTCCGCAGCTTTGAGACCCTTGATGATCCTTGGATGCGAAATCCGAGGGGTTGGTGGAGGTCAAGATACTTCCAAGGTGAAGCGGAGGAGTTTTGAAGCACCCAAGAGGAGAGGGGAGGACACGCTGTGTTGTCACCAACGTTTTTTTTTCAAAGAGTTCTGGAAGGAGCTCAATTCATGGTTCGGAGGGTTCCGGAAGGTTCTCAAGGAAGTCTGCCATCTAAGGATCTTTCCCTCCGGAAGATTGAAAGCTTCATCAAGGAGTCGAATGGAGGACAGGGGCTTGGCTTTGTGCTTTGGGGGACAGGTACAGTGGTGAACCGCAAGCTGCTCTTCTCTGCCTTTCTGATGCTTGGATGCTGTTTGGAGCTGAAAAAAAGCTGATGTTTGGCCTGGGCCTTTTTTTCATGTTTGGGGTAGCCTCCTGAAAAACAAGGAAGACACAATAACTTTTCGGACACGTCCTAGTCGGGGCTGACTTCTACAAATTATGTATATTATTATGACTATGGTACATACGAATATACTGTAGTCTGTAGTATGCATTTTGAATGATACACATATGTATATATATATATATATATATGTATACATATAAGATATCAGATATATTCGAGTGTTGAAATTGACTGGTGTTGTATACACATGTCATTCACAGGTTGTTTGTTTGGTGAGAAAACCGCTGTTTGCTTTAGAGGCTAGTGACCATACCACAGCTGTCAGGAAGATATTCGCCTTGGCATCAGTGTTCGTTGGCTTCGTGAATACCTTGATGAAATTGCAGTCCAATTTGCAGAAACAACTGCAGAAAGTGGACTAAGACATGCCACCGTGGGGACATCAACACAGAGACAAGCTTCTTACCCAGGCATGTAGTAGTAATATGTATGTAGCATGTCTTGCTGTGGCAGAAAAAACAAGCGGTGGAGTTGCATGGCCGGTTGCGTTGGGATCAACGACTGGTCCGTTGTTCGAGTGACATCGGCCCCCTTTGCCGCCCATTCGGGAGCTCCGTTAGGCATCAGATAGGTTGGACGAAGGTGTTGTTTTGCCTCAAGCCTGGGGAAGGGTCACACCTCGCAAGGTGCCCCGCACCTCAGTGCCGGCGAGGTACCGGCCAAATGCTGAGGCGAAGGGGGGGGGGATGGATCTCTCATCCAGCAGGGTGGAATCCCCAAGTTGCCACCAGAGATTTTTGTTAAGGTTTGATCTGTGATTTAAATGGTGAACATGAATTCAAAAGAATTGCAATCATGTATGTATCAATGGCACTCATTGAAAAGGCATCTGTCCAAACTATTACATTATCTTTTGCAATCATGCCTTTTATCTCCATCATGCCTATCCTGCCTATCATGTCTGTGATGCCTTTCATGTCTTTGATGTGTTTCATGTCTATGATGTCTTTCATGTCTACGATGCCTTTCATGTCTATGAGTCTATGATGTCCTTCATGTCTATATGCTCTTTCATGTCTATGACATGTTTCATGTCTATGATGTGTATCCTGTCTTTCCTGTCAATTGTGTCTATCATGTCTATCGTGTTTTTCATGTCTATCATGTCTGTGATGTCCATCATGTGTATCTTTTTTGCACGGACCTGTTCCCAGCTGCCATCATGATTGATGTTCTGGTCATTTCACATCCAATTTTTCTACGCCCTGCACTGCAACTTTTGATGCTTTTGTGGGATGGATGAAAGATGTCAGAAATGTCAGGAAGTCCAGAAGATACATGAGCTATTGCAAAGCCTTTACAAGATCGGTGCAAATATCAAACAAACAAAAATCAGTTGAGTGCTATGTGGACTTCATGAGATTTTGCCGGTATCGGTATCTAACAATATCACTTTGCAGGAGTTGGAAAAAGGAAAATGTCGATGACACATTTTGTTGATTTTGGTTTGTGCCGAATCTATTTCTTTGATTCGTGGCATCCAAATGCAGCCTGAATCTGGGAAGGTTTGACCCTTTCAAATCGAACAGTTCCACTTGACCCATGTGACCCAGTTGACCCACTTGACCCACTTGTAGCCATTTGACACACTGGATTTATTTGTTTGATTTCCGTTTCTCAATGTATCTTCTGCAAGTGGGTGAAGTCCTTCAAGTGGGTGAAGTGGTTTTTAGCGGGTCAAGCGGGTCAGCAGTCCGATAGAAACAAGCGAACGACTAAAAAGAAAAACGCCGTTACAAGGGAAGAATTCGCAGAAAGGAAAAAGATATATAAATTGAAAAAGAAGAGCATGATCAAATGATGGAACCCAAAAAGACAAAGACATGATTGAAACGGAGCTCAATTTTTCAAGGAAGGGTCCAAGAGGGGAGGTCTTGTGAACACAACAGCCAGTTTTTGGTAATGAAAGAAATGACTTTTGTTCGCCATACCTGAGCAAAAACAACCCGGACGTTCTTCCGCGCGTGTTTTTTTACAGTTTTTCTTGGACAGACCTGCAATGGGTTTATCCTTTTTTGTGGTATTTGCAAGGTTTTTCTTGGCATGTATTGTTTCGGTGCTTGAAATGGTGTCATTTACAGTGGGTAGAAAGTGTACGCCCCTGTTTCTATGAAAATTACATAAGATTCTGGTGTATGAAGTCGTTTGAAAGGCTTCTCAGGGGAGCCTCCTCCGGGCATGATTTTGCTCGTTTCTTGAGTTTTGAAGGAAAGCTGTGTTTTCAAGGAAACAGCGAATCCATGGAATGATTTTCTTAAGGTCATGTACCCAAAATACTGCATTGCCTCCATGAAGAATATTGAGAATCGTCTGACAAGAACGTTGATGTTGATAGGTCCCTACCTATCAGTCCAAGTTCCGTAATCGAGCATGTGCGCAAGTTCAATGAACCCTATCACACCCACCACACCCGCCCCATCAGTTCCGTAACATCGAGCATGTGCGCAAGTTAAATGAACCCTATCACACCCACCCCACCCACCCCATCAGTTCCGTAGCATCGAGCATGTGCGCAAGTTCAATGAACCGTNGCATTGTCTCGATGAAGAATATTGGGAATAGTCTGACAAGAACGTTAATGTTGATAGATCCCTACCTATTAGTCCAAGTTCCGTAGCATCAAGCATGTGTGCAAGTTCAATGAACGCTATCAACGCTATCACACCCCACCCCACCCACCCCATTAAATGTTGCATTTTACACGACGGTTTCCCGCGGCTAGCAAAAACAAGATGAACGAAGACCTGGTGCTACTCTCTCAGCAAAACCTTTTCATTGTGATATACCGGTGTTTCGTTCCCAAGAACTTAGGTTTTTTATTGGACTCGATCACGCTCTTCCTTTTCAATTCTGCGTTCCATTTTTATTGGACTTTATGATGTAGTCACGCTCTTCTTTCTCATGTGCCTCCTTTCTATTGTTGTACTCTTTCTTTTTGATGGCGCTGTTCTTTCTTAATCGTGAGTGTTGACTTGACTAACTTGGCCCATTTGTACAGCCACCATGAGTTACAAGGATGAATGTTTGGGGATCAAGTAAACTACAACCGGTCCACTCACTGGCAGTAGATAGGTGAATTATATGACTGTGCCCAAAATTGGAAGTGTCTTCAGTTCTATTACAATCGATTGCTACAATACGATCAAACAACATTGAAGAAACACTTTCGTATATTTGTTTGTCCTCTTCTGTTTGATACCTCTCGTCCAAGAGCATGTTAGATCTTACATCGTGGTTTTTGGGCCGTTACTTAATCCATCTCTATTCCGAATTGCTCAATATCAGACCAAAAAACGATGTATAAACATGGTCATAAACATGCACATGAAGATGCAGTTCAACATTGGCAGGTCAGCGCTTATTCTCCGTGTATACCGTATACCTCCCACTCGTTCCAATTGCCGAGTTGTATGTCTGATTATGGGACACCTGACATCTTGGAAAGGGCTGCAGTTAAATCGTAAACATGTCCACTGAATCCTTTGATTTGGATGATTTTTCTGGCATGGATCCGTTCTCACAAAGGGTCCACGATGTGAAGCACTGGCCCAAAGCAGCATTTGAGACATCGTCATGAGATGGGCATTGCCGCTTAGGAGTCCTTAGGACATTTGATGTGCCTTCTGGCTATAGCAACAGCAAGTTTGTTGACAAGTGAGTTATATAATCAGGTGGCAAAGTGCGAACTGCCAGGGATAACATGTTCGAAGAGCGTCCAGCAGTGTAAGATGACAATGCTTTTTACCACTGGGCTTACCTACAAGAAAAGGCGGCATTTTAGCCAGGTCTGTGACACCTCACCTTTGTGGTGGGTCCAGACGCACTTCGGTATCCGTGTGTCCGCAATGCCCTACACTGAATATGACTTCGAGTACCGATCGCCACAATGGGATACTTCGAGCTGGGCAACGATGGCGCCTGACTTCAATAGACTCATCCGCAGCCACCACACTGCACAGAGTGCGTCGCATGTGAGTCGATTTGTGATATTTTTAGTTCTGAAGATTATTTTTTATTCATTGGCGCGCCAATCTAAAAAAACTTCTCCAAAGATGACACGTGCCATCCACTTGCGACCGCTTCCCTCCCCCTCCTGTCGGGTTTCCCAGACGGCCTGCAACCCGTGACGGCCCATTCCTCCAAGGTGGTGACGCAAGGGCCGTCTTTGACGCCGCGAGTACGCTGGACACCATGCTGTGGAGCTTCTGCGTTTACAACGCTGAAGATCCCATGCTGCACGGGCTGCCCCCTGCAAACGTTGCCCAAGCGCTGACGGCCGCCCTGCAACGGCACCGGGGCAAGCTTGTCACCGGTCCATTCCAGGACCTGTGCTGCAGAGCATTGTGGGGCCTGTGCCAAACCTTCGTCCCGCTTTCGGCACAGCTGCGGCGGGATCCGGCCGTGCTGCGCGAAGTGCGAGCCGCGCTGGAGGTGGCCCCATGGATTGAGAATGACGAAGCTTGTGGCGGAAGGACTGGGGTCAGATTCTGGTACCGTGAGTTGTGTGGTTGGCTGGACCTGTGCCTCGGCAGCGAGGGAGATCTAACCGAGGGGTGGTATTCCAATGGTGGAAACTAAAAAGAAAGGTCGAATTTGGCAAATGTCACATGTCACACATGTCAATCGTAACAGCGTTCTTCTTCAAACTTTTTTTGGTTCACACAGTCTTTCCATGTTGGACGCAACTGTGTTTTCATGACAAGTCGTGCGATGTTGGACATACTGCTGGTTCGTCACACCATCCCCGAACATGTGTTCAAACAAAATGCCAATGCCGCAGATCTGTTTTACATCGAGTTCATTGAATTCTCACAGTGTTTTTGTAACTCTTTCATATCTTTGTCAGTGTTTGGGTTTGGTTTCGGGGGATGCTTGGAGAATGTGAAGTCCTGTGCAATTGCAAGTGTGAGACATCTATCGAAATTTTGCATTGTCTCGGTATTTGACATTCTTTTAGAGGAAGATGTTGTGAAAGATGGATGCATATTCCATTTGCACATGCCCTCACGCCTTGCCTTTCATACGTTTATGATGTTGATGGCATTTGATGGTTTTGTTTTTTTGCATCCAGTGATCTGGTTCAACCGTTGTCCCATGCTACAAACGGTCTGAAGGTATTTTCGAGTTTGATTTCAAAATTGAAAAATGAATCAGGATTGGCCATGCCGACACACCAAGTTTGTATGAGCAATAGAAAAACTAAGCAAAACTAAGCAAAACTCGTCAAGTTGAAATAGAAACAGCCACTGCTTCTTCGATGCGTTCATGTTGACGTTGTGAGGCTGTTTCTTGTGATCATGATGTGCACAGGGTGGTTGTGGTTGTGATCGGTTGCAGTTGAATACGCCTTCCAAAGGTTATAGATTGAGTCTCTAGTTGAGGGTTGAGGCTTATTTCTATATATGTTTTTCATTTGTGATAGTGATTTTCCCGCCAGTGCAACAAACTACTTGGGCCCCACTCAATTCTACACTGGTTGCTTGAATTTCATAAGATCCAGATACTATATGATACTATAGTAACGGGCTTGTAGTTTGGTCAGCTGATTGGGTTTGCCATCCACGAGGTTGGGTTCAGATCGAAACATGTTGAAATTAAAATGTGATTTTAAGATTTTAAGATGTTTAAAGAGTTAAAAGGCCATCTGTTGCGCCGTGCCCTTTCCATGTGGTCATGTGTGTTGGCATGGAGATATGTTTAAGCTCTGAGGATACATTGCGATTTTGAAATGCTCTAGGATGCAGTGTTGTTTCTGCCTGTTTTTTTTCGGAACAACCGAGGCAGGCTGGAGACCTAAGGCCGCAGCCGTGACTTGGCATATGTTATCAGAGATGCCATACTTTGGAGGACCCTGAGCGGTTTCATTTGGATATCTCTCATTCTTCCAGTTACCCTTATCAATGAAACGATACTGACCCCTGCAAGATCCTGAAAGACAGAATCTTATCAATGTCCAAATAATCTTGAGGAAATTCACACTTCACAATTGTTTTCCCATTTTACCCGCCGCACAAAGCAAGGTTTCGCTACCAACGGGCACAGCCAGGCCCAGCGCCTTTGTGCGTCCAAAGCTTTTTGTGAACAAAATGACAAGTGACAATCAATCACTCTCAATCGAACCGATATGAACCGGCCATCATTTTGGTTGGCCTGTAGATGTTCCATGATTTTAGCCATTCTGTTTTGATGAGTCCACCTTGAGATAGAACATCTATGAACATCTTATCCCAACCGCATGGCGGCTGGGACCATGGCCAGTGGTTTCTGTCCGTCATGGGAAAGGATGCATGTGTGTGCAAGACAAAACTCCAGATCCACATTTGTTTGCGTTTTTGGCGCCACAGGTGCGGGCTCACAAGGTCCAAATTTGAGACTTGGCCAAGAAATGGATTCACAAAGCAAGGAACATACTACTATATTATATAGATATTTTCCAGTTTTTGGTGATTATTTTCCAAGTTGTCAACTTGTTGAGTTGTTTGCCTGAGGATGGCTGAAGATCGATGTGTTTGTCATTTTCGGTTGTTTAGTCATTTAGCCAGAGCAGCTCATATGCTGGTATAGCCAGATAGGATCTGAAGATCACGATGAAAGGAAATACTTTTACATATATTTCCATGGAGAACGGGTGTGGTGTGGTGGCCAGGATTGATGTCCAGGATGTTGCATCCTACTTAGTTGATTTGTGTTGAGCTCAATGAATCGTTTTTCGATTCGTAATTAGAACTTCCATAACCACAAATCGAAATCCACAATTTCCGTAACCACCAGCTGAGTAGGCAAACAAAATCATCACATTTGGCCATTGATTTCTATGGATAAAGTGAGTCCACTGGGATGAAGTGGCTTCAGGTTGGAAGCATCTCAGCAAGTGGACTGCGTAAGTATTTGGTTGAAGTTCTTTCATTGGTTTGTTTGGTTGGGTTTTGGTGGTAGGGTGTTGCTTCAGTTTTCTGCAAATGATAGTTTTACTGCACATCTCAGTTCAACACCGTGGAAGTATCACCGATGAATGTCCAATGATACTCATTGGGGTTCCGTTTTTTTTTGTGGTTTGGACTTAGGCCTCCACCACCAGCGAGACCAGCAGCAGCCGCGGCAAAGGCTGCAGCAGCAAAGGCGGCAGCAGTGCTAGCAAAGGCAGCGCCAGCAGCAGTGCCAGCAACCTTGGTTGAGGACTACTCGAGTTTCTTGAACGAAAAAGGCATTGCACTTGTGCTATGACATCAGCATGCAGCAGCAGTGTTCATCTTTTGCGCTGGTTGTGGACTGCTTTTTGCGCACACTGGTGGTGCGCCGTTTTGTTGTTTTCCCGAATGATTACTGTATACTACAATTCAAATTGGCCAGTTAAAAAATATGAATCTTAGATGTGTTTTATCATGTTCTCAATCCTCTCCAAACAACAATCGCTGCGCTGGCCCTGGATAGAATGAGGGTCACGCCCCATCACTTTCTTTATCTGCACGGCTTTATGAACAAGCTGGTTGTGCAAAAACATGCCGTTTACAATGCCAGCAGCAGATAGAAACAAACATAAGAACCACATGCGCAAAACACCCAAAGACCTGGCCAAAATTGAATAACATCAGGCACTGCATGTACATGTATTTTCGCACGAAAATTTCTCTTTTTATGTGACAGCTGTTCAGATTTTTGTTCATTAAGCTTTATCATCAACAGTTCAAAATTGCTATCAATTAATGTTTGCCAAGAAAAACAATATAAGTACATAAATATAACCTTGTCGATTGTCTCTACAGACTGAGGAGGCTGGAGTTCCTTAAAAAGTGATTTTGGCAGGTTTCTTTTAGCGCCAGATGGGGGTCATGCATGGGCATTTCTTAGCAGGCAGTACTTCAAGCATTCTTTAGAAACACAAAATGTTGGTTGCCAAGGGGCCTTCAAAAATCAATGAGCATTCTTTAGTGCGCCATGTTGTTGGTTTCTAATTCACTTTCAAGATTTCAATGAGCATTTTTTTTCTTGACGTGTTCAAATGTTTTGAGGCATATCAATTTCTATAACCCCCAAGCTCCAGTGCCCACAAATGTTGGCGCACAAATCCACCTGGTGCATTCACCAGGTGACGCACAAGTTCTATCAGTCATCAACTTTCTCGGATCAAAAAAGTGATGCATCACCTCATCATTTTTAACCTTGTTCAGTCACCTGCTGAAGGCCTTCTTGGCCTCGAAACTAAGGTTATGAATACATAGCAAGATACACACAGAACTTCTCTGAAGAGAGAGTTTTAGGGTCTGGTGTCTACGGCACAGTGTATCATGGTATCGGTGGCAGCCCGAATTTTGCAGCGTTCGCTGCGAAGCGCCTGGAGTGCAGTGATGAAGATCAAAGACGACGATTGGAACGGATGACCCAAGCAGAGTCACCTGCCCTGAAGTTTAGATTTCTTGCATTGCAAAATCAGATGCAGGTTTCGCGTGGTTTTGTCCTTTTCTGCTTGTGTGTTTTTGGTTTTGATGGCCACGGTCTTGTAGGGTTCTTAAGGGGGGGGTGTTCAGGGGGGGTGTTCAAGGGGAGGGGGTAACTGTGGAACGCAAAGTATTCCTAGGGAAGATTGGGATTTATGGGGACATTAGGGAAGATTAGGGTAATCCTATTACCACGTTTTTCATCGTTGATCTTGTTGATTTTGTCAATCAAAATTTATGATGTCACATTCACATTATTTTGTCAACCCTGTGGTCCATTGAGTCGGGAGTTTTCCTTCAGGATCCGGGTGTTGACCACTTTCGCCCATCCAAATATCATCTCTTTGCTTGGACACTGCCTACATCCGGATGGAGCAATACTGGTCTATGATTATCAGCCAGGTGGCAGCCTAGATCAGAAACTTCGACCTTCGGTTGCATCCAACAGAACATGCCCCGAAAATATGTAAGTTAAAAAAACATGTCCAAAAACATGAAAGTTTTCCCTCCAATCATCAAATCGAAAAATCATGAATAGAATTGAGAGACAGTAGATACCTGAATCGATGAGTTTAGTTCTTCTCCATGGACAGGTTTCAACTTCGCGATTCCTGGTCAACGACTTAAAAGATGCAATAAGATGAAAGAAGTCATTGGATACCCTGGCCCAACCAGCGCACCCAGCGCACCCGGCAGACACAAGCACCTATTGATACTATTAATAGTCATGTTTTCTCGCTATAATGATGTTTGGCTTAGAACACTTTCAGCATGACTGTGTGAGGAATGATGCTGCGTCGTGATGTTATATGTGTTTTGACCCGTGCTGAGTGATATGCATTTGCATGATGTGTGTTTGGTTGATAAGAAGGGTACTGGCCAGGCACTTCTCGCCTTTATCTTACAAATATTTGCAACCCTGGCTACTTTGCCAAATGTTTTTGAAGTATTGCTCAAAATTGTGAGGGAAAACATCCAATTGCTTGCAATTAAGCAGAGATAAACGAAAACTTGCAGGCAATGGAACTGTGTTATGATGATTTCGCCTCTGACTGTTGAGCTAGTTTGAAGTGATGATATTTGCATGTATTTAATGTACTTGCATGAGAACTTTGTGACCATTTTTGGAATCCAACCTCGCAACCATGAAACGTTCGAGGCAAAGTTGGAGAAGTTCCTCAGCTGACCTGGGGGCGACGCAGCCTCATCGTGTCGGGTTTGCTGGCTGCGGTCAGTTACCTCCACCGGCACGATCCCAATGGCCCGTGCTACCACCGCGACATCAAACCTGCAAATATCATGCTCACTGCCTCGTTGTCGCCAAAGCTCAGTGATTGTGGTTTATCACGTTTCTTGCCGCAGGATCGACCTGGTCAAAATAGAATGACCATGCAACTCACAACTGGAGCAGGGCCAGCTGGAACTCCTGGCTTTATGTGCCGGAGGTATGTTTCCACTGGGAAATTCGATGAGAAGTTTTTGGGCTTTGCTTCATTCAGCATTAATTTGGGGATTCTTTGAAATTTTGAGATCCAAAACTCCTTACAGGGGCCGGTGTGTTTAAGAACTCTGATTTTTTTTTGAATTGTTGCTTGCAACTGGATGCATTTTTGCGAGAGAGGAAGTTCATGATGTGAGGTCTGAGGTGTACTCCTTGGGAGTTACAATTCTCCAGCTCATCACGGCCGAGCAGGGATTCAGTAGAGACTCTGCGATAAGGGATATGGGTGTGTCTCAAAATTAAAATGATCCTCCAAACACCGACATTAATATTATGTACAGTATAGCAAAAACTTACTTTTCGCTGTTGAAAAGGAACTGTTGGTGGAGCCCTTGTTGAATTAAAAACTGTCTCGTACCGTTTCCGCACCCTCATACTTTATGCATTGCTTCCAACTACTGTGAATCATACTTCCATTTAGAGGAATCCCACTGAGATGTCACTGATGTCAGCATGCAAAGCCGTAAGAGATGAAAACAACAAGAACCATAGAATTCATAGAATCATGATTCCTTGTAATTTACATCCAGGCTTTTTATCACTTACCCCTAGGAAAATTGAAATGACATTGTCATAGATGCCATAGCTGCCATGACCAAGGCAGGGTGCTTACGGATCCTTGTAGTGCCAGCACTGGATAAACAGGACTGGCATCATAAGAGAGTTAATCTTTCATGCCAAAAACCGGTGCTTTGGAAATGTGCACCAAAAAACTGGTTGGGATATGCATGTTCTGAGTGAAGAACACGCCTGGGAAGTTTTCCATGCAGATAATTTGCACATCTTCATCGTCCTCATACTTCTTTCAGGTACTGTAATCGTATTCTAAAATCTCATGCTGATCTTGTCCCAGGCTCCTTTGAAGATCTCATCGAGCTTGCAGATGCAGAATCAATTCTTCAGGGACACGACAAGGGAATTCCTCCAGAAAATCCAGTTGATCATGAGATATTGCAGAAGTTGTGTGCAATGGCAGTTGCTAGCGTGCCTTGGAATGAACGTGCAAATACATAGTAGAGAGGGGAAGAGGTAAACGATGAACTACAACTGCAGCTAATACAATATTATACATATCAGTAGTGCCGCACGTGGCGGTGCCGGAAGTTTCAAAAGGTAAAATAATTATAAATATAAATCAGAAGAACATGTGCCTGTAGAGTCGTTTGTGACGACCTTGATTGATTGGACTTTTTCTGATGACTCGAACAAAGTTGGCATCTGTTGGCTTTATTGCAGCACGCAACTGCATGCGACAGCAAGTTCAAGATGACGCTAAGTCTCTACCTAACTGTGGCAGGTCGCAGTCCGCAACGACATGCGACTCTTCCAACAGTGCCCAGCACTACTCTGTACTACAAAGTACTACTCCAGTACTACTCTGTACTACAAAGTCCTACTCCAGTATTACTCCGTACAACAAAGGACCAGTAGAGCCGCACGAGGCGGTGGCGGAAGTTTCAAGAATAGGAAATGTATAGGAGAGATTGGTTGTTGTGAATCACGGATGACAAAGCGAAAACACTGATGGATCTGACTAACTGCCGAACTGTCTAACTGATTAACTGACTAACTGGCTAGCTAGCTAGTTAGTTAGTTAGTTAGTTAGCTACCTAGCTAGTTAGTTAGCTAGTTAGTTAGTGAGTTAGTTAGTTAGTTAGTTAGCTAGCTGACAAATCTGTTAGTTAGTTAGTTAGTTAGTTAGTTAGTTAGTTAGTTAGTTAGTTAGCTAGGCAGTGAGTCAGTTAATTAATTAGTTAGTAGTTAGTTAGTTAGTTAGTTAGTTAGTTAGTTAGTTAGCTAGCTAGCTAGCTAGCTAGCTAGCAAGCTGACTGATTAGTTAGTTAGTTAATTCGTTAGTTATTTAGCTAGGCAGTGAGTTAGTTAATTAATTAGTTAGTAGTTAGTTAGTTAGTTGTTAGTTAGTTAGTTAGTTAGTTAGTTAGTTAGTTAGTTAGTTAGTTATTTAGTTAGTTAGTGAGTGAGTGAGTGAGTTAGTTAGTTAGTTAGTTAGTTATTTAGTTAGTTAGTTAGTTAGTTAGTTAGTAAGTTAGTGAATTAGTTAGTTAGTTAGTTAGTTAGTTAGCTAGTTAGTTAACTAATTAGTTAGTTCATTTTTGAACATCGGAACTTCCAAAATGGCTCCGCGAATGTGGTGTTTTGCACATTTTGACTTGCAAATGTGCTTCGTGCCACAGCCGCGTGCCATTTTTGAGCATCGGAACTTCAAAAAGTGCTCCGACACCGTCAGTTTTTTACCATTTTCACTTGCCAATGTGCTTTTCGCCACAGCCGCGTGCCATTTTTCACCTGTCAGCTACCTCCGCACCCGCCGCTTTAGCGAGCCTGCTTTTCGAACACCAGGAACCACGATTCATTGAGAAAACACAGCGATTCGCGACGTCCCTAACATTTTTTCGCGCATGTACCTTCTTTCTAGTGACTCTACACGCGGGTTGATCTTCTTTCTGCTGACTGGACATCTCTACTCTGCTTGACACCTCTACTCTGCTTTTCAACTCTGCATATTGTCGGAAGTTAGACTTCTAAACTTCCTTCGACTACTCCAGTATTAGTCTGTACTACAAAGCACTGCTCCAGTACTACTCCGTACTACAAAGTAGGAGTCCATCTGTCCTACAAAGTACTACTCCAGTACTACTCTGTACGACAAAGTACTACTCCAGTCCTACTGTATATTCACCAGCCTCCGGCTAATGCCGCCGGCATTTCCTGGCCTTGAGATGTGCGGCTCTACCGCCACCAGCGCCACATCAGTCCCAACACCAGCAGGCAGACATGCACTGACAGCTGTACCATTTTATAGCCCCAGCGCCAGACGCAGAACCTCATCGCCAGAAGCACCACCAAAAGCAGCAGCAAGAGCAGCAACAGCAGCAACAACAGCAACCACAGCAACAACAGCAACCACAGCAACCACAGCAGCAACAGCAACCACAGCAACAGCAGCAACAACAGCAACGACAGCAACAGCAGCAACAACAGCAAGCCAACAGCCAACAGCCCACAGCCAACAGCAACAAGCACAGCGGCGCCAGAGGGGACCCGGGGGGAATTGGGTCCGGGCCCTTTTTATATGGCGTGGTCTTTAGTTGCCTTCATAAATGCTGGGCCGTTTTTAGGCGAAGTAAAAGCGCGTCCCATCGACATTATCAGCTTCAGCTTGGACAATGTAAGCAAAAGCACAAGGACAGACAAGCAATACCGTCAAGACACGCCGGCGAAGCCGGCGGACTACAAAGTGCTACTCCGTACTACAAAGTACTACTCTGTACTACAAAGTAGTACTGCGTACTGAAGAGTCTTACTTAAATGGCACTGACGTTGCGAGGACCAACAGGTGTCATTGTCCAACCTCACCAAATACTGCGCCTCCCACGCAAAATCTTCGTCACGTGTGAGACATCATTTAGAATGCGCGGAGCAACAAGTGTCACCCTCCAATTTCACCAAATACTGCACCTGCCACGCAAAATGAATTGCGTGCTTGATCATCGTCACACATGAAACGTCATTTACATTACGCGAAGCAACAAGTGTCACCCTCCAACCTCACCAAATTTTGCGGCTGCCACACAAAATGACTCGCATGCTTGATCCTGGTCACATATGCAACGTATTTACAATGTGCGGAGCAACAAGTGTCACCCTCCACCTCACCAAATACTGCACCTGCCACGCAAAATGACTCTGCAAAATTTCAAATAAATGTCCGAAAACTGGTGAAATGTCACTTGGGATGGGGGGACGATCCGAGACCATTCCGAGAATGATCCGACCGTGATCCGAGAATGAAACCGTCAGTCCGCAACCCGCCTCACAACCGACATTACTTTTCGGGTTCAGAATGAACATTTTCTATTTGAAAATATAACATTTCGCGCACCAGCTATCATTCAAAATTTCACCAAATGCCGCCCCTGCCAAGATGCCACGCAAAATGACTCGCATGCTTGATCCTCGTCACATATGACAACGTTTATTTACAAAGTGCGGAGCAACAAGTGTCACCCTCCAACTTCACCAAATACTGCACCTGCCAGGCAAAATGAATCAATCGCATGCTTGATCATCGTCACATATGAATTTACATTGCGCGAAGCAACAAGTGTCACCCTCCAACCTCACCAAATATTGTGGCTGCCACACAAAATGACTCGCATGCTTGATCCTGGTCACATATGAAAACGTATTTTTTTTGCGCGGAGCAACAGGTTTCACCCTCCACCCTCACCAAATGCTTTGCCTGCCACGCAAAACGACTCGCATGCTTGATCCTTGTCGCATATGAAACGTCACTTACAATTCGCGGAACAACAGGTTTCACCCTCCAACCTCACCAAATACTCGTTCGTATATCGGAAATTTCTTATTTACATTTCTGTGATAAAGATAGAATCAATAGATGAAACAAATCAAATACATGTTTTGTATGGATTATTTAGGTATCAAACCTACATATAGACACGTTCAGCTAAGCAGTTTGGATGGCCGATCCGATCCTGAAAAAAAATCAGGTGCAGCCTTATCTAAGACGCATTACGGTGATGCCTTTGCTACGCCAAGCACAAGAATGCAGCGCCCTTCAAACCCCAGCGGAAATACCAGCAGCTTGGCAGATAATGGATTCGGATGAGGTGAATTAGATTCACAACAGATTTTCTCTGTAAAGTTGGGAAAATGGAAAGATGTTCATGATTCACGAGAATGAAAAGGTTAGGATGAGTTGTGGCACATGACAGGAATATAGCATGATATAACCAACCAATTGTGAATTAATAGATTCTTAGATTTAAATCAATGGTGTTCACATGAGAAGAGATTGAACTCGTTTTTTTTTCATTTTCCTGACGTTCAAACTTCCCGAAAGTTCTTGATGTTCTTGAAGTTTGGTGATTTGGATCGATTTGGAGTGTCCGTTTTGACTTCCCCGCATACCTGAAACGACTTTCACTGCAGAGAAACGACGTGGAGGTCAACGTGTCGTACTCTCCAAACAGAATTGCAGGTCTCCTTTGAGGGTTGACAAGACCAAGAGAGATGAGGATTACAAAACATTTAGAGTAAAAACATCACAAATATCCTCGATATGCTCATGTTGCACTCGAATTATATAGAGGAACTCGAACTTGGCAATGAAGGTGTCTTGAAGACAATCGCTCTTCCAGTTCATGACCCAAATTCTCTCCATGCAACACTCCTACGAGCTGGTGACGATACAGAATAAGTCTCTGATAATGCTGGAATGTTCAAACAAGATTCACCTTATCACAAAAGATCTTCCGGATATTCCATAGAGGTGTTTGAGAAGAAGTGGATAGACAAGTTATGTTTTTTTTCAAACATTACCACCTAATTACAAGTATTTCGGTTTTATTCCGGTTTCGAGAAACCCTCCTTGTAGTCAGGTCACATGATGAATTCAGACCAACATTGCTTGTGCTCGGCTTCCAAGATTTGAGGCTCTGAAAAATGAGCTTGAGAGAATCTCCTCCGAACTGCAGCGCTTTCGCTCACAAGAACGAGCAGTTTCCGCCTCAGTTGAATTTGCATTTGTTTGCCTCCAACTACCTGCAGGATGCACAGGGTGGGATCTTGTAAAGGGTATTCTGTGTTACTCCACTGCTCCAAAGTGTGATGAGGATGTAAAATCACAACACATTCTCAAACGCCACCAGCAAGACCACACCTGTGGCACATGTTGAATCAAATCTTGTCCATAAGATATAAAAAACATCAAACCTGGCAGGCTTTGCAGGAGAGGAAGGAGTGCCAATTATGCTTTCATCCGTGCAGCGGTCAGGGCACTTTGCACTGCCCAAATCAACATGTGATTTGTCAAACCTGTGCATCGGCGATGGTTGTCAGTCACCTGGAACGTGTGAGCGACAGTGATACGATGTTGCAGCAGCATCGGGAAAGCGGTGGAAGAATTCCTTGTGCAAGGAATAACCCAGCCATGCAACCACGATGCACGGAATTCTACACAGATCAAGGTTTGGCAAGGGCTCTAGCAGATGAGGCGTTTCTATTCTACAGGGCGCTGCAGGACGAAGCGGTGGAGAACAGGATATGGAATGAGCAGAATCAGCGATTTCAGGAGTGGCCGGAATCTGTTTTGAGTTCCTTTTGGGGATAATGCTGGGCAGTGCCAGCCGATGGTTCAGTTCTCATTGGGGGACGTGCCAGCCGATTGTTGAACAGATGTTGGGATTTTCCCTTCCATCTCTCAAGTAGTGAGAGCTGTCAGCGGGAATTGTCATTTGTCACAACCCAAAAAGCACAATCTGACCCAGCCAATTCACGAATTTGAACTCCGCTCCCAATGAAGATCTACAAAAGAATCTTGTGGAGAGGTTTAGGTGGCTTTGCTTTGCCTCAAACTCTGTATCCTTGCAGGAGCAGATCCAGAGGAGGCTTCTTGAACAGCAACTGACCTCAATAGAGACACGTACGTTTTTGTTTTTTTTGTCACAACATTCTGGACAACAAATAACAACCTCGCATCGCGGTCGGAATCTGGGACTGGCAGCGCCCACTTGATCCACTTGATCAAGTGGGTCAATTGGATCAAGTGGGTCAAGTGGATCAAAGATCAAGTGGATTAAGTGGGTCAAACAGTGAAGAGTTGTAACTTTAAGAAAGGGGCGTGATCGAAAAGAAGAGTTGTAATGAAAAACACGTAACGCATTTAGAAGAAGAACGTGATCAAAAAGAGTGGTTGTAATTGGTCACAAAAATATTGCATTAACAAGTGGGTGGTCCACTTGACCTACTTGACCTACTTGACCCAGATGACCCATTTGACCCGCTCACGGAAGATGAGTTGTGAACTTTCAATTAATACCGAAAGAAAACAGAATGATCTGGTTAGAAATGGACCGCCCAGTACCCACACGGACCTTCTGAACCCACATAGGCCACATCGCCCCAGCACCTGACCCTCTCGGCCCACTTGTCCCATTTGCCTTAATCGCAGCCCACTTAAGCCGACCCACTCGACCTCTAGACCCACATGGCCCACTCGACCTCTAGACCCACTAGCCCCACTCGAACCGCCCACTTGACCCACTCGACCCTCTCGCCACACATGGCCCAGCCAACACACTTTGTCAGTTTGAACCACCCACTTGACCCTTTTGACCTTGTAGACCCACATACTTGAATCGCCCAATTGACCCTGTCATCCCTCTCAATCGCAGCCCACTTGAGCTGACCAGTCGACCCGCTTGACGCCCAATTGGCACCTTCTGAACCCACATAGGCCACTTGAGCCACGCCCCACTTGACCCTATGAACCACTTACTTGACCCACTCGACCCGGAGCAAATGGATCAAACGGATCAAGGGCATCGCCCACTTGCCCCGATCAAACGGGTCAAGCGGATCAAGCGGGCAGCGCTTAGGCTAATTTAGTAGGGAAAGCCTCCAAGATGCGAATTGTGAAGCATGATAACTTGGCCCAAAACATACATATTATGTATGTTGAAATAGGATTGATGAAATATGTTTGTTTGAACTGGATGAATTCAGCAAATACAGTATCAGAAGATAAGTGTAGGTGGTATCCCCAACAGCAAGGTGATTTAGGAATTCCGTTTTACACGGCAAATGCATTCACTCTCCGCACAGCATTGCAAGCCGCATTGCGCCAACCCCAAGATGGCAAGAACTTGGTCCCACATAGCTTCTGCAGCGCTTGGTCCCGGAACCTTCGGAACCCCATCGAAACCCGAAATCTCCGAAACCTTCGAAACCGTCAGAACCCAGGAACTCCAAAACCTTCGAAACCGCAGCCACTTTCCGAATCTCAGAACCCATCGAAACCCGGAACCTCCAAAAACCTTCAAAACCACGGCAAATTTCCAAACCTGGGGAACGCAATCTCTGGAACCTGGAACCTTCGCAAGACCTCACCCATCGAACGGAACCGTTCCGGAACCGGTTCCGGGCGCCCGGTTCCTTCCCGGAGCAGTACCAGCTCGCCCAGAAGACACCGAAATCTATATTGTGCAAGACCCCATAGCATTCAGCCGTCGGGGAAAAATAACACCTGATTTTTTCAGACAATGATTCGGATGCAAAGTTAAATTGACCCGTTTTGAAGAATGGAAAATGCGAAGTGTTTCATTTAAAAGTGTCAATGGCTGTGCATGATTGCTGCAGATGCCCACGATACGAAAGCATACATTGATTTGCATATATCCACATGTACAGATTGCACGCCAGCACCATCATCGCCGGATGTTTTTTTTCTCGCTTGGGTGCTTCTGTGCTTCCGTACTTCAGTGAGTTCGCGAGGCAAACTCATCAACAACAAGAAGCTGACACTGTGGAATTTTTGCGAAGGGAATATCCAAATGCTCGGATGTGTCCAAGGCCCATTTGCTTGAAATTCATTCGTTTGTTATTTTTCCTCAAGATATTAAATTTCTGAATCCTTCAATCCAAAAGTATCCAAAAGCTCAAATAAAAAATGTTTTCTAGCATTTCATTTCTTTGTTGCTTCTTTGTTCGAATGTGATTCGGGTTGAAATTGCAAAAAAACACCTGGATATGTGCTTGGCCATTCTATGTGGTGCAGGTGTAGATGTGGCCCCGTGACCAACGAGAGGTGCTTTGATTTGCAAAGTCATCATGGTCAGGCTCAAGGCCGAAGTCGATTCAACAATGCCTGCCAACAGTGCGGATTTTTCACACCCGACTGGAACCAATGGTTGCCTTGGGATGGTGTTTTGCGCGGACAGCAGCGATAGAGATATGACAAAAAATATGGAGAATGATGTGATATGTTGAAATATGCGACAAAATCAGAGCTGTAATGTTTGTGAAGAAGCAGAGTTGTGCTTGACGGAAAGACTATTTAGTGACTATTTGTAGTCTGATATGGCTCAAAATAGATATCTCTTTGATGAGCTGCGTTTACCACGGCACATGTCAGACATGTGCATATGGACCCGCGCTCCTTTTTGCAGGAGAAGTGCCAGTTTGAAAGTCTCTTGTACAGACGGAGTCTCAAATCTGAATGTTTTACATTTGGATTCTTTGTGTCCGAGTTTTTTTTGCCTCTAGAACTTGGACTTTCAGGCTTGTAAGACATTTGTCCAGGGAATGTCTTTCAGTGTTTTTCTCGCGATATTTGCAGTCCAGATTGCGAGAAAAAAAATCTGCAATGGGACTTCTTGACTGTTTGGCAGTGGAGGGTCTGGAGGTTGGTCCCGGATCACTAGTGATGGATTTGAAGACGAGGTTTTTGCTTTGGCTCCGAGTCAGGTTGGGATGTGAGCAACGATGAAACAGTCAAGAGTCAAGTGAAACACAAGCAACGACCCCGGGGGTCACAAGAAAAGTTCTGGGCAGCAAACTCTCTGTGCCCACTTTGACGGCCAGCGGATTTGCGAAAGCCGAAAAATTTGCCATGGTGGAAAAAGCCACCCCAGAGGTTCTGAAGGCGTTCGGCTCGAGAAAGTGGTGGGGTTGGTTGATGGAAACTTGTGAAGTCAGAAAAGATGAGAGGCCTCAGACTTTTCCATGTGTGAACTGAGTGGTGATTTCAAATATTTTAAATTTTCACCCCGAAAATTGGGGAAGATGAACCCATTTTGACTAATATTTTTCAAAGGGGTTGAAACCACCAACCAGGTGAAAAATGGCAGAATCTGCGGTGTATTTTTTTCCCTTCCAGCCAATAAGAGTGTCCCCTGAATGGGCGAAACCCTGATTGGTTCTGATGGGTTCTGCAGGTGACCGAACTGGGGAAATTCTCCTACAAGTCATGAACCCCGGATTTTTATTTAAAAGATCTCATGAAGAAAGATCTTAAGACGGCGACATATTGCCCAACAAAGTATTGCCAGCCATAGCAACTAGACTTTGGAATTTCCTGTAAAATTTCATATGGTTTTGGAGGATTTCGAACCTATTTGTTTGGTTGCTTCCATTAAAAAAACGGTGTTTTTACGTTGAAGTTGAGTTGTGTGTGGCGTTTTGGGTGGTATTTTTCTCCACGAAAAAACCCGACGAAAAAAACCCCAGGGTCTGAGTGATCCCTTGGTAATCGACGTACGTGATCCCAATGAAGTGGCTGAAGGGAAAGGAGGACCACCCAGTGCCATTCCTGGCAGTGTCCCCTGGCTGATGTTGTTGTTGTTGTTGTTGTTGTTGTTGTTCTTGTTGTTCTTGTTGTTGTTGTTGTTGTTGTTGTTGTTGTTGTTGTTGTTGTTGTTGTTGTTGTTGTTGTTGTTGTTGTTGTTGTTGTTGTTGTTGTTGTTGTTGTTGTTGTTGTTGTTGTTGTTGTTGTTGTTGTTGTTGTTGTTGTTGTTGTTCTTGTTGTTCTTGTTGTTGTTGTTGTTGTTGTTGTTGTTGTTGTTGTTGTTGTTGTTGTTGTTGTTGTTGTTGTTGTTGTTGTTGTTGTTGTTGTTGTTGTTGTTGTTGTTGTTGTTGTTGTGTTTTTTTTTGGTTGTTGATGATGGGAGGGTTTGGGTGTTGAGAAACTCTGCAAATTTTGGTTTGGGGTGTCTTGTCTTGTTTTGGTGCGTATGTTTTTTGTTTCTGTCAAAATTTGTTTACCCTTCCCGAAACTAGCACTTGGCACCATTTCCCAACAAGGAAACGATCGTTTCTTTTTTTTTAAAGCATCAAGCTTGAGGTATTGGTTTCGATTTGGTGGCTAGTTCGGGCATGTCCCTGGGCCCCAGGGTGTTTTGAAACATCCACTTTTTGTTGAAAGATCACCTGTTTCAGAATGATGAAAAACACACCAATACTATAGCAAAAACACCACGGTTGTCTTTGAGCCAACATGAAAAAACATTCGACTGCATTTTGTAGCTTTTTATTCAGTTTTTTTCCCCAAAGAGTGGATGTTGATAGTTTGGAGCTTCGCTTGTCTAATGAGGTGAATGTGCCTCTGAATGTGGACGGCAAAAAACAGAAGCTCGCCATTTGTTGGGGTGACAGGTGTGTTACCACAAACAACACTGAAACAACAATAAACCGCGCCTTCAAGATTCTATATATTTCCAGGAAGTCTTTAAAGTGAAATGCCATTGACAAACAATTGTCTGTTTTGCCCGCCCCGTTGCTGCAGCTTTATTCCCTCAAAAGGTAAATTATGAAGATTCCATGTTGAGCCTGGGGCTTGAATTTGTAAAAGTTATCTAAGGAATCTCCTGAATTTTGGGGGTTCGACTAAAAGTTGTGGGGGGTTTCTTTTGCCACATAGATCATGTCGTACTTTTCACAGAATTGAATGTTAGATGTTGCGGGCCCTGGACCAGTCAGTGGGATACTGAGGGCCAACCAGTGCCATTGTATATGAATTGCTTCTTTTTACTTACCAGTCTAAGCCGTTTTTTTTCATCAACCTTTATGACTAGGTAAATTAAATGAAGTTATGAGACATTTTGACATTTTTCAATTTTCACGCCAGGATGGATAGGCATCTGAGTAAAATCAAACATCTCTTAGAGGATTTGGGGGTGGGTACCTCAGCTTGTTATATGTAGTATTCATATCTTTTTATACTGTTGATGGAGGAAATTCTGCACCACCTGAAATGTATAAAACCCTGTCAAGAAGATAAAATAGCTATTATTCTACATGGCGGCAAAATAAAACTTCCAGCCTGGTTATACGTGGTTATTTGGGTGTATACAGTACCGCAGATGATTTCTTAGACTACCCTTTCCTTTGGGAAACGCCTCAAACACCGCCCTTTTAAAAAAGGAATCCATCTTCACCAATGACTACTTACTCAGCACTTTGAACGATTTGAGGAGTGACTATCCAACCTCACCGGAAGAATTTCAAGCGAAGTTGACTGCAGCTGGTGTTACCTTGCCAGCCAAAGAGGCTGCCATCATTACGCATTGTGGCCACTTGATGGCAACCTCAAGGTGACCAAACGTTGAAAACTCAAGGGATACATATATAATCATATCATATCTATTTATATGTATGTATACACACACACACCCAGAACCCAACTGACCTTTATTTTTTACGGTTTACACCCAGAACCCAACTGACCTCTATTTTTTACGGTTTGACCTTCCATTTTATGGGTCACAACAATGACGAAACAAAAACCTATGGTTGATGGAAAAAATGAAGCACTGATATTTTGGTGATTTCATTCTTTTTAAAAATGAATTGACCAGAGTTTTCCATGCTTTTTGTTTACCAAACCCCAAGGGATAAGATTTTTCTCGGGAGGGTTGGTGCAGATTCAAACTCACGTCTCATATCACCAGGGTTTAGCCAATTGAGCAATGAAAAAAGGGCCCCTGGTTGTTCAAGGGTATATAAGGGACGAAATCCTACCTAATTGTGTGGGGGTGATGTCATAAACCATGAAATAAGGACCATTCTTAAACAAAACAACCAGGATTTCATGCATTTCGTATCCGGCCGTTTTTTTTTTGTTCGTAGCTCAATTTTTGTGTTGTGAAATGGGAAATCTATGCGTCCAGGATTCCCCTCTTTTAGAGCTTTGTGTGAAGGGAATCTTTTCAAGTACTACTGTTGATGGTTCAGAAATCCAGTGATCACCACCTGGGATGGTGCTTAAAACCTTGGTACATCATGGGATAAATTACCAACCTCAACTGGTGAGTTGATCCCGGATTTCTGAACCATCAGCAGTTAGGTTTCTTGAGCATTTGTGAGATTGAAGGACATCCTAACTCCTATGAAGGAGCCAGTGTCCACTGAACGTTCTTCAGGGGAAGAGTACACCAACTGACATGTAGAGAGGATTCTTAAATTGGCATGTGGGATTAGGGAATCCTCCCAAAAATCAGAGGAAATTGTCAGATTTGAAGATTGTAAACTGATCAGATCCATTTTTTTCATAGGATATATACCATTCAGCTAATGGTTAATGGGTGGTTTGGGGCCCGGTGGTTTGGATTTCGACTGGATCCCCTTATGGAAGGGATTATTATATACTTAGGGTAGCCCTAGAATCCCAAACCATCGGGACCCAAACCATCAATTAACCATTGGTTGAAGCATCCCCTTTCCAGTTTAGCCTTGTTACATGAGGTAGTGGCGGTCGTGGTGGCAAAGCCTGTGAAATCTTGCGTGGCCTCGGATATAGCAACTGCCACAACGGTGGTGGCCCAGCCCACATTGCTGCAGCGCGCGGTTTGGCTTGAAAGGCCTGATTGGGAAGGGTGAAGAGGCCGAGAAACACAGTTGGCTAGGTGGTGGTTTCAAAGAAGTTTTACAATTCACTCCCAAAAATTGGGGAAATGATTCGATCCATTTTGACGGTTGCATATTTTTCAACTGGGTTGGTTCAACCACCTAGTATGTTTGGATTTTTAGATTGTATTATTCGGCTTTTGGGATTTTTTTTTATGACACTCAAATCCAGACCTCAATCAAAACTTTTCCCGGCAAATTTTTTCAGAGAATCCCACGTTTTGAGACATCGGCTATTTTCTCTTAGGGGGGGGGCCTGTTGGGGGGGCAAAAGGTTTTTCAAAATCCCCACATGTAAAGCCCTTAGTGCCCAGAATCGTCCAACCATCAGCTGTTCAGTGTGTCTTGGTTGACTCTTTCTTTTTTGAAAAAGCACCATAATCAACTGTTTGGCTGTTCATCCCATTCATGAATCTTTTCAGTGTGCAAAAGTATGGTAGTGAATTTTTCCATGGCTTTATTCCATCCTTGGATTTTTTTCACATGGATATATATATATATACTATGTACTACTAGTAATTCCTGCGTTTTTTAACCAGGAATTTACCTTGGAAGAACATCTTTTTTCTGGAAATTCCAATGAACCATCCATTTTGGAGATAAAACATGGGATACCAGGGATACCTGATCCCCAAAGCAACTCCTAGCTGGTGGTTTCAAATATTTTTTTTTTGAACCCTACCTGGGGGAATGATCCAATTTGACGAGCATATTTTTCAAATGGGTTGGTTCAACCACCAACTAGAACTCTACTTCTAGTTGGAGGATCATCCCACTGGATGTAAGTAGTTAGTAACTAACCCCCATTCAATAGGGCCATGGAGTTCGGCCACTTGTAAGGGGAACTGAACAAATTCAGGAATGGGGGATGTAACAACGATCACCATCGTTATTAACCACGAACTGGGATGATCCTCCAAGTAGTTGGAGTTGCCTTGGTCCAACTAGTGTGCAAACTCTCACCGTTGAGGTGCGCTGGAGGTGCGCCTGGATACGTTGCGTCCAAGCCCGACACGTCAGTGAAGCGTGAAAAACGTTGACTCGAGAAGCGGCATTTTTTTAACCTTGGTAATGGGTCCGGAAAAGTATGGCTATGGCTATTTTATAACATTTAATAGCTCATGCCGTTCATGCCTACTTTCACCTATCCATACATCAATTGCTTAGTACTTACTGTAATATCATATCGCATTTTTTTGCGAGTCTTTACCTAGTCAGACCTAGTCATTGATTCTTTCATCCCACCCGAAACGGCCAAATCGACCCAACACAAATCTGCCGAAGAGTCCAGCGACTGTTGGGGAATTTTGGGGCTGGATTCCCATCCTAAGAGTTGTCCAATTGACTATTTTCACGACGGGAAACACCCTCACACCCCACGGGGCATCCCAAAATGGTAGGTTTGAAAGCTGCCTTTAAAAAAGCCCTTTTGATTTCAGCACTTTGGTAGGTTTTTGTGAAGTATAGATGATTCAAAATTCAAAAACTTTCCGCCCCTAACTTCAACCGTTGGAAGGACAGGTTTGTCGAAAAAAACTGCAAAGTGGCAATTGTTTCTCTTGGGCAACTCGTGAAGGGAAAGGGATCTGCTGTCATTCGTCATTTTTTCCAAAAACGCCGGGAAATCGCTCCGCCGCTCACATGTTTTGAGCAAGCCCTGAGAATGGTTCAAATCAAGGTGAGCTCCGAATCCGAACCGCTACTTTTCGGCAACCCATGGTGGTTTTTTTCAAGCAAAAAAGTGTCCGTAAAAAAAAACCCGGGGTTTTCTCCATGTGGGTTCAGGGCGTCCGACTGGGGGGTTTGCAGGATTCAGGATCAAGGAGTTGGCTGAAATCATCCAGTGATCCTAAAGCCCAAGGTTTGGAGGTTAGTAATTTGGATGGGGCAGAACATTTTTGAAGCCTTTTACTGAGATCCTGTTGCTGGAATCGACCTGGGTTGAGGCATGAAAATTGTCCATTATAAGAATTCCCTATCAACCTACCAGTTAAAAAACAATCAGTGCCATAGGGCCTTGTGCTGTGGTCACAAATCCCAGGTTCATGAGGTTATGACAATCATTGAAGGAAAAACAGCACGAGGTTTGAGCCTTGTGTGGAGCCTTTTCAAATCCAATTGAGTTTTTCCGTATGATGCATGTTTGATGGTACCACTTCGCAGTTGGGGAATACTCCCAAATGGCTGGCGTTTTGCTATTTTGCAGGGACCAAACGACCAATATCTTAGCCCCTTCACATTCACACGAGGAAGTCTCCGTTGCCATCTTTTTGTTTGGTTCGACTTCAAACAGGCAAATAAGGAGAATGCTTGGCACATGTGTGACACTAGGCATCTCGGTTTGCCAATGTTTTTTTTTGCTTTCCAAGTGTTTTCTTTTTAAACTCAGAGGTAATTTTTGCCCATGGCCGTGGCATTGTGTTATGCAACTGACCACACAAATAGGTTTCACGCATTAAAACCTTTGATTCATTTCGTTTAGCAAGTTAAAGGGACTTGGAACCATCCGGTCGTTTAACTGCGACGGGCGACGGACGGACCATGGTGAAACCATGATTGGCTTCTTACGACTCCTCTTGGGGTACATTTTCTTCACGTCCACCCAGGCACTTGGGGGTTGTTGAAAGCTGTCAAATCCACCAGGATACCCCGGACCCTTAACAAAATACCTGTTTATGCAAGGAATCCTTCATTTTTGGGACTTTTGGGATACCTGGGGTATGTTCCAGGGGTTTGTTGGATTTTTTTAAAAGTAAGCCGGAAAAATCTTCTGGTTTTAGGAGGAGTTCTTTCCACCAGCTTACCTATTAAGGTCATAACTCAACTTATGAATTTCGACTTTGTTACTCGGTTCTTGCAGCAAAGCTGCGCAGCCATGTACCCAAGGGGGGTGTTTCCTTGGATCTGGTACAGAGATTTATACCCCCAAAAAAACCAACGACTGACATCATAGGAAGCTCCAAAATTTGATGAACTCCTACCTTCCACAAAAACACGTTTACTAGGGATATTCATGTGAATCAATCGGTGTGAGAGATGTTTGTTGAATGATGAACTTCACTCAGATCGGTAGATTCAAAAAAAAAAGACCGGGTTCTTTAGGTTATATGTCGGGGATGAGATCCTACCCATTTAATGGGGGGGATTATTTCGTAAGCCATGAAATAAGGATCCCCGTCATTCAACAACCAGGATTTCATGGAAAGTATCGTGCAGTTTGTGGCAACCGAAAGGATTCCATGGGTTTCATTTCAATCCACGATTTTTTGGGGTCCGGAGTTTTGGGAGTTTTGGGAGTTTTGGGTTCATGTGGGGATGAAATCACCAAACATTCCAGATACCAAAAATGGAGGAATCCTCACCGGGGAAAACCCACCCCCAAAATAGCCTTAAAATGTTCAGTAAGTTCAGTACCTCCATTTTAGATACCTGAAGATGTTGGTGATGGCATCCTACCCAACCTGTTATTTTGAGATGGGAACTCCCAACATAAACCAGCCCAGCGTCTTGTCGTTGCTCATGTGGTGTGAATTCATCGGGTTTTGTTTGAACNTCCTCACCGGGGAAAACCCACCCCCAAAATAGCCTTAAAATGTTCAGTAAGTTCAGTACCTCCATTTTAGATACCTGAAGATGTTGGTGATGGCATCCTACCCAACCTGTTATTTTGAGATGGGAACTCCCAACATAAACCAGCCCAGCGTCTTGTCGTTGCTCATGTGGTGTGAATTCATCGGGTTTTGTTTGAACTTCTATATGGGGGTTTCCTAAAATGGTGGTACCCAACAACCATGGTTTTCCTACTGAAAATGATCATTTTGGGGTGTTTTGGTGGTACCACCATTTAAGGAAACACCCATATGTGGAAAGATAAGTATACTGCAATTCCATTAGATTTGTCGCGGTTACAAGATGCTTACAACTGCTTTTCTCCGCAGGCTAAGCCACATCGTTTCAGTGAAATGACTTCTGGACTATGACCAGAGGCAAACAGTCTTTCTTCATTGATATGAATGTAATGCTCACCGGTGTTTCTTCGGGCTCATTGAAGGACATTATTGTTCATCACTTTTCCAAAAAAAAGGGGCGGCATTGTCACTTTCTGGGTCGAGACCCTCCCTGGAACTAACGTATCCCCTACTGATGGCACCCCTATGAGTCGATGATTTTCCTCCCCACATAAAGATATGTTACAGTAGTTCCCTGGAGCTTCGCCAAAGCCCCAATTCTCTTCAAACAGAAAATAAGATATGATGATCGTTCCCAGGAAAGGTGGGGTTTCTTTCTTTGTTGGGGATGGATTTTTTGTTGCCAGCAAAACATTCGAGTCATCGTCCAATTCCCTTGGTGGAACCCCTTCGGAGGCCGATCCGATTGCCCTTGGAGCTCTTGGTGCTTGGACTATCTTTGAACCTGACCTTTTGGTAGCGTTGGTTGCTGCCAATTGGGATTTTCGCAAGAACTTCGAGGCCCCTGTCCAAGACAGGCCCGGTTTTCAAATGAAAAACAGATTTTTAATAACGGCGGGCTGAAATTGAGATGTTGTGGTTCCGGTTGGGATGCAAAAAAGTTGTGATATACAAATTCAGAGACCTTTGGATTCCCTTCAAGGGATCTGTGCTGAAATATACTGTAAATAGTAAGGGTTTGTAGGGTGCAGTGTCTAAGGAATGGTCAAGAGATCTTTGGTGCATACTTGATATCATGATACGTGAAGATTAATTCTATAGTATAAAAGTGCTGGCGATATTTTGGAAAGATCCTGACATGAACATCAACCATCCATAAGAACCAAGAACCGAGGTCGTGGTTTCAAACATCTTTTGATTTTCCACCCCGATTTGTGGGTAAGAAGCTTTCAATAGCTTATGGCGAACTTGCCCACCTACTGTTCCCCCTTGAAACTAACATCGCCCATAAAAATGGATGGTTGGAATTGGAAGATGAAATTTCCTATTGGGGAGGCCTATGTTCAGGTGCTATGTTAGTTTTAGGGAGGGTATATAACCTCTTCATAGTCCCATTTTTCTGTAGGTTTGGTCCTCCGATCGTGGAGATCGAGAAAGTGCATCAGAATCTCACGGATGTGTCTTGAAACAAAAAATCAGAAGCCGTGTGAACACAGGTTGTTGATGGGGAAATCAGCCAGTAGTTGTGTGGAAAATTGAGCTGGTTTTCGTGTGCAGAAATGAGCCTCCTGCCTTGTTGATGCTCGGACCTTCTTTTTCTTCTTTTTCTTCTTGTTTTTGTCGTTTATGATTTATGATGCCTTTTTTTGTTGTGGTGGTCGTCCTTCTCGTCCTCCGAGTTGTCCTTGTTGTCCTAGTCCTCTTCGTGAAACAATCCCTCAGTCAGGATCCTCCACTAAAGATATGATAATGTTGTAAGTGGTTTTATGTGCATGCTTAAAGGAGATGAGCCCTGAATATCTTGGCAGCTTTCCTTTCATTCACAAGAAAAGAACTAACAGGACTGACGACCCCTAACAAACCTGAGTATCTACTAGCTCGATCGCGATCGCAACTCAACTGACAAACTTCGGGGTGACCCGTTGGGATTCGGTTTTATTCAATTTGGGTCCCATTCAATTTGTTGATGGATTCATTCACAAGAAATTCGAACCTTTTCCCGGCAGCCTTTCAGGTGTGTTTATGGATTGGGACGACTCATGCACAGGCGAGCATTGGAATCTCCACCGCCATTGATATGATGTTCGGGCTCACCGGTCGCTTGGATGATGGTTTCGCATTGTTAAGACGCAACGGGAGTGAGGATAGGGAAATGTACTTGCAGCTTGTTTACCAGGTGTTATGGGATTCTATTGGAGTTACATGAGGGCAATATTTGGAGAACAAACACCAAGGTGCCATGTAGGGGGAGTCTTTCTGCTAAAACATTGATGTCAATTCGATTATTTGAGCCAAAACCACATTTTTGGTGCCAAGAATTCGTACTGAAGCATGATTGGGGCAGGAGTGCATAGTGTTCTTTTTTAATCACTCAGAGCTTTCATTTAAATTGCAGGCTAGTTTACAAAACATATTATAGCAAAGATTTCACTGAAGTTTCTTTTTTTGCCACACCCTCCGGATCTTGGACCCTCCAATGGAAGGGTTTGAACCTGTATAGCAGGGTTAGAGTCCTCAAAATAGCCACTTTTGAGGGTCCAATGATCCAGAACCGGTGCTTCAGTATCCCAGCTTCACCAATCACCGATCTCATATGGGCTGTTTCCATTTCCAGCATGGATGCATCACCCGTGTGCAACGCGAAAGTCCGAATGTTTGGTTGAGTTAAAGGATTGAGTGTTACTAGCCGCTACGAGCTCTTATAGAAATTATATGAGATTATGGAATCTGTTGCAAAATCCACTTCTTTGCAACCAGAATTCTAATGAAAAAATGGAGCTTTTTGCATCATTATTTCAAAAATTTAAACACCCAGGCACTGGGGAACCACGAAGACATTTTCACGACTGGGATTGACATAAGTCCAATTAGACTCATGCAACGGGATTCTTCCAGCTGATCATGCACTATTTTTGGATATTTTTCCGCTCCAAATCAGATGTGAAAGCGTGAAAACTCGTCGTAAAGCTGGCAAAAATTGATTGGTTGGAAGGCGCTTTCCTGATTCTGGGGATGGCATCGTTCCAGGTGCCTACTACTTGGTTTTCAGGGTAGTTCATGGAAACCCATGAAAAAATAAAGTGACCTTGATATGTCGCACCCCCTTTTTTTTTTTGGAAAAAAGACAAGTTTGAACTTCAATCCGTAGGAAATGACGGAAAGACTGAAGGGAATGGGGTCTGAAGACCCGTCCTCGACTGGTGGTGTTTCCACTAGTCACCAGTCGATCCCAGCGATGAAAGGACATCAACCCGTCGTTGGACTGATTGGTGCTAGCACATCTTCCGTCAGCGCGCCCATTGCAACAGTGCCTTGTAGAGAGAGATAGAGAGAGAGAGAGAGAGAGAGAGTAGGAAAAACGCACACACACACACACATATATATATATATATATACATATATTTTTATACACATTTTGTTTTTTTCCAAAATTTAAGTTGAAAATTAGGACCTCACAGGAATTTTTTTAAGCGAACAGTCTTGAGGCAAGGTCAATAGGACTGTTGATTGAAATTCAAACTGAAGCATTAAATCACCAGGAGGAGGGACAGTCTCCATGGTTTAATGTTTTGCTTGCCCAATTCTAGTGTCTTTTTGGGGTCGTAGAATCCGTGTACCGGAAAAATATTCGGACGTTTTTCACCCGCAAAAAACACCATTTATGGCACAGCCTTTGAAGGCATATTGCCAGCGGGGTGATCCCTGCCCAGTGACCGTCAGATCTTAAATGTAGCACTTATCAAAGCTATTTCAGATGGTGTAAGGTGCATTTCAACCATAAAACCCTCATGAAGCTACTAGACACCACACCATCATTTTTGCTCATTTTTGCCCAAGAAAAAGCACCGCAACAATCAAAGATTGGTGTGGTTTTTTGCGCGTAAAACCACTGGTGTCACTGAGATTCACCGAGGTTTCATCAGCCCAAAAGGTGCCACAAATCTCCTTTTCAGCCACTAGTGCTGCCTTGTCCAACAAAGCCTCTTATCCTTTCTTCCTGCGTACCTTGCCACCGGTGCCTAGGTTTTCTGAAAAAAAAACACTTGGGCCAAAATGGCCAGGAGAAAAAAAATGATTTTTTGGGATTGGGGCGGATATGATGTGTGTGTTTTTTTTGGAGAAATACTATTTCCATTCCTGTAAATGCACATAACATCTTTGCACTATAGATCTTACGTATACCCAGTTGGAGGTATATGATGTTATGTCACCCAGTTAGAGATTATGTCAATGTGTGTACCCATTGTTGGGAACTCTTTCAAAATAAGGGAGGGAATTTACCTCCTAATTTCAGGTCTAGGAATTATTCGAAAAATGCCCCGATTCAATCCACTGCCTGATGGTCTTCATATATTTTCGGGTCTCGGCCCACGGGTCGAAGCTTCTTGACTTTAGAGATACCCCTCCCCCCCCCCAAAGATTAATCTGGAGCCCGAACATGGAGGTTTGGAAGATGATGTCCCTTTTCATGTTCAATTTTGGGGGAGATAATCTTTGGTTTATGAGCCATTTCTTCAGTTGAACAGTTGAGTCAATAGAGGTTTTTATATCTCTCATGACTCTCATGAGTCTGGGGGGGGGCAACCGATTTTTTTTCCCTTGGAAGTTTGCCCATGAAAGCCAATAAAACCGAGGACAGTAAGCAAGCATCTGCTCTGTTCAATTGGCTCCTGACGTTTGAGGTGAGATGAGATGAGGAGGAAAACTCGAGTTTTTTGCTGGGTAATTGTTAATTATATACACCCCTGAAAATGAAGAGCTGGAACCTAAAAATCCACCCAATTGAAAAGAAAGATCATCTGAACCAAACCTCCATGACTTTGGGTTCAAACTGTTAATTTTTGGGGTGTATCTCATGAAAATCTGAGCAAACTCCCAACAAAATCCCCTCCAAGAATTCCAAAGCTTTCGGAAAAAGGTGCTGTAAATAAAATCAACAATTGGGGGCAGGCATTGGGCGAGCTTGGATTTTCATGACTGGTACTCCCTCAACGAGTGGGGGCCATGAGCATGGTAGAGATTTTGCCATGTGTCATGTCCCTCTTGTGGGTTTCATGAGCCCACCCTTTGTCTATTGAGTTTACATCAAAGGGACATATCGCAATCCCAAAATGCGGAATGGTGGCATGTTGTTGGTGTTCCTTTGGTAGGGTGTCATTAACACATACAAGACGAGGATTTCATGCTGGAGGTGATTCTAATGATTACTAAGTTGATGTTTCCTAGGTCGCCTGTTAAAATAGATGAACAACTCGTTCCTGTTTTTAAATTGGTGAAAAAAGCTCAAGTAAGAACAACAAAATACCAAGTACTCGAGTGGTGGCCGCTGTGATGTGATAGTCCCATTCGATTTCAGTCATTTGGGATGTAAGAAGTGTTTTATTCCTTAAGACTTTTTCAGGGTTTTATACGTTGGGAACATATTTCTTCTTTCAAGAGTGTACGATCTACAACAACCAACTTGAACCAGATTCTCAGCTTGGTACATTTTGATCAACAGAGTGCACTCTGACAGGTTTTCTGGGTTCCTATGCATTTGACGCGATTTTTCACAAAAGATTGCTCTAATGAAAACCTTCGGACCGAGGCGGTAAAAGTTGGTATTATAAGCAAAACTGTTGATATCTGAAATCAGTGCAGGATCGACAGTCCATTCTGCATGAAAATGACCATTGTTGGTTTACTGTCAGATGTGACAACTTGCCCCACGCAAAGCCAGCTGCTAGGGTGAATATACCTTGAATCACAGTTGTTGGAGCATCCCAATTGCTGCCTGATGCTAATTTCCAGGTACCTCAAACTTAGGTGCTCACCTTTGTCAGAATTTTGAAGGGACTCCCTTTTTGACCTCGCTTTTTGAGCCAAACATTTCCGGTAAAAAACCATTGCACCATCATTTGAGGGAGATAGATTGAAACTGTTGGTGAATGTTCACCAGAGATATCATAGGGAAAACTGTAGTACCCTTGGCATGGAGGTAGCTGTTTGAGGCCCTCCAAAAAGCTCCTTAAATGGGGATATACCCCAGAAATACCCACGTAATAGAAGGTGTACATGGGGTTGATTATTAAGGGGCCCCCACCATCCCCAAGGGTTTTCCCACCATTTTCCGTATGAAGATATCTGTGCCAGGTGCAGCAGGCCACTGTGATTTACAGTCCCTTGGCCACGAAGATGGGTTTTTTCTTTCGATGATAGGAAGCGAAGAATGAAGATTTTCAAGTTGTCTGGGTTGGAAGATACAAAATTCCCTCAACATGAGTTTGGGAGTATATATGATAAGTATACTTGGAGCCCAAATGGCCTTGCTTTGGTGGGGCTTTAGGTAATGATAATATCGGTAAATTAGGGAGCTCCCAAGCCGGTTCACGGATTAATGATATAGTGACTTCACATGATTTCGCAGGGAGAGGAGTCCTGAATTTTTGCCCCAAAAAAGGCGGAATTGGCGAGCCGTGGGTCAGAGTGGGATCCAACAACTTCAGTGTATTTTTGATCATGTTTTAGTATTGCAATGCCATCTTTTCTTCTTCTTGCTTGGCTTTAAAAGACCATCATTTTTTCACCTAGCAACCTCACTAAATAGAGATTCGTTCAAATTTGGTGGTTTTTTCAGCAAAACACCGTCGTTACGGTGGACCCAAGTTGCACAACGCTTTCATGGCGGCAAGCGTCTCCTGCTTCCAGGTCGGGAGACTTATGGAGAAGCATTGTGGGCCAAGATACAAGAAGAACGACATGGTAGTAGTGTCCAGATTTCAGGCGCACAAAAAACGTTTTTTTTCGTGGCATTTTTTTTTGGAGGTTTAAATTTTCAGTCATTAAATGCGACCCTGTTTGGGAGCGATCAAACTTGATGAAAATGTATGGTGATTTTTTAGGGATTTCCCATATATAGTAGTGCATTGTTTGGGTTGGTGTCATATAATGACCACTGTTTTTTGGTACTTGGTTACCCTCCAGAGATCGAGGAACATATCCCACCAGACGTTTTCAAGCCGGAAAATCATGGTCTCAAAAGTACCTGTTGGCAGGGAGGGGATATGTTAGTTTCAAAGGAGAGTACCTAGATTCAACAATTTCAGACATGAATGATCCCATCACCAATCAATCACCAAATTTGTCCAATTGTATGAGAGGTGTTTCCAGCGGTTTTCCATAGCATATCACTTAAAGCTATATGTTTTATTGACACCTTAAGTGAGATGATCATCCAAGAAAATGTGACAAGATGTTGAGAGGCACGTGACCACCACAGTTTCTTTTTGAAGCCATGAAACTCTTGTGCCGGGCACTTTTTGCCAGGGCACTTCCAAGCTGAGATGATCAGATTGATTTCATGAGTTTTTTTCCGCAAAATCTCTTTCAACATTCTTCCCCTACAACCTCCATTTGCTTCAAAAGTATTCTAAAAAAATACCAAATGGTTTCAAAAAACAAAAAAAAAGTGTACTTTAAAGTGATTCACGCTTCACGATTTCCCGCGTCAGTTTTTTTTAGCGAGGTAAATCCATCCGAGATATGTCCGGCAATGCCTTTTCCTTGATGGAAGCCCAGAGGGTGGTGACACAAACAAAAGAGATTGGCGCTAAATTCATCGTGCTTTGTCTTAGTTCCAGTCTCTTGGCAAGGTGTGAACTGTAGAAAAAATTCACCGCATTTTTCTAAGGTTGTTTCAACACACCTTTGGAACACAGCCCCTAAACCTTTACCAACAGGTTGTAAAGGGAATCCTTTCATAGTTGGGTAGGGGGATTGCCTGGGGTGTGCTCCAGGGGTGTGTTGTAACTTTGTTGGAATTTTGTTTTTTTAGAATCTGAAAAAGGTATCGATGTTGTTTTGATTTTGCTGACCTTGAGATTTAGCTCCTTGTTTTTTTTGTCGCTGGATAATCTGAAGATGACTTGTTCTGGTCACATGTAGACGATTTACTATATTGAGTTCCTTCTGTTCTATGATTTTTTGATATGACTACGGGATGATAAAACAACCAAAAACCAAGATGTTTTTGGCCCAAGTTTTAACCCATCTTTCACCAAAACTTTTCTATGCCTGGGTCCTGTTCCGTTAAACAACTTGAGGTGGCGATTTTGTGATCAACTTATCATGCAGTTGGTGAATTTTTATTGAAACCGTCGCAGGGTGTCACCCGTAAATGGGGGTAGTTTACTAGGGGCAATCCTTCTAAACATGGCCGCAAGCTGTATGAATATGGGGATTGGTCACAAAATTATGATTCACCTAAGCTAGAATTCCAAGAAATCTCCAACAGGACCCACTGAACGGACCCCTAAACCCGAGTATGTAAGAACTCTAGCAACTTCCTTAGGGGTCCGTTGGTAAGGTCCCATTGAATTTTTGATGGAAGAATGCATACAGTTGACTTGTTGATGGAAGCAATGAGACTATCCACCTGATTTGTGCTTTGACAAATTTCTGAATGATTACCCTCCAGTAAACTAACATAGCAATGGAAAATGGACCCTTTGAAGATGTATTTCCTATTAAAAATGGTGATTCTCCATTGCTATGTTAGTTTACTGGAGGGTACGAGTACAGTACACATCTCCTACTCAGTCATCAGCGGAGATTTTGATTGCCGTCAGTTAATGAAACTCTACAGATCAGTCCAGTTGCAAGTGAGTATATCTAGGTAGGGAAATATATACGCTTTAAACAGGTTTCCGGGAGCAATTGCGGAAGCTTGTGATGATACCGGGATCGCGAGACCTCAATCGGCAGACTGAGAAAAAGCTCATGAAAGAAGCAACGATGAGCAAAGAACATTTTTCTCACATGCTCAGCTGCACGTCAACAAGGTTAGAGGGTTACCCAACCATTTCCAATCTGAAGGGTTGTAACCCTATAACCCTGTCTACATGGAGCTAAGCATGCCATTTGTTTCAGAAACATTGGATTGTATAGTTTCTAAAAGGGTGGGTTTTGTTACGAATCTATCACCTCATATTTTCCATACGTATCGTTTGACAACCATACTGTAGTCAGCTCTTGAACCGTCGACCGAAGCGAGGTATGTTGCTGGATTTTGTGAATGTCATGAAAGATGAAGGGATGTTGGGAAGTGGTTGGCAAGTCATTGGCTCGGATTCGTGCTCCGCGCTACCACGTTTCTTGAGGGGGAAATTGTTGAAAGTGTGAGGAATGGGAGGTGGAATGACACCAACGATATTCATTGATAGCTTGATTTTATCCACAAAACGAGGATTAATCTTCATTATGTACATATATATATATATGTATATATATATATACATATATATATATACACATCACATATATATATATACACATATGTATTGATGTTCCGGTGCAGTGTCGCACGTCGACGATAATATAGACATAAACATGTGATTTAGTGGATTTTCCAGCGATGACTCTCTTAGTTCGATTGAGTTGAAACGACAGTTTGGGGGTAGCTGGTAGCTTGCCAATCTCAATCATACTTTCATGCTTTCTGGTGATTTTTTGGACTTGATTTCCTTTGGAAACTGCCGGCGAGAACGGGAAATCATGGGCTTTTTTTGTGATTTCTTACTGTTGCTGTTAAGACGTGGAGTGCCCCTTGAGAACGAGAGGTGGTGTTGATCCTAGGGTTTCACAGTTTTCATAGATTTGTTTTTTGACCCAATATACAGAAACTGCGCTTGTACTCCCAGATCTAATAAACTGTCTGACCTCAGCCGAGGTGACTTAGTTTAGTGAAGGAATCCCCCAAAATGCCCTTAATGTAAATTTAGGAATTACAGCAATTTGGCCAGACACATCTGAGATGTGTACTTCGAAACTTCCGGCCCTACAAAATCTAGGAATCTGGGTCCGGTTTCATCGGCTTTTTTTGGGGTCCAAATCGTCCTCATCCTCATTGATCTGAGAAAATCTATGGACCTTGAAGACAAAAAGGACATTGCTTTGTGAATTAGTAACGGCTAGGATCAGCAGGATCCATGGATCGCAGGGTGTTTTAGTTGATTGAAATTCCAGTTTTGGAAGGGTGCAACAAAGACATGCGATCCGAATCCGAAGCATTTGACCTACCTTTAGATACTAGATTCCGGACGGTCGGGGGGGGAACATTGGTTAAGGAATCGTTGAAAGTTGGGGTGATTTTTTGTCTGGAGATGACACAGTGAGATGTTCCCGAAAGGTGGAGTCATTGGTAAGAAAGCTTGGATTTTTCCAGGCCTCAAGGTCATTCAATTCACGACATAAGATGGGGTCAGATGATCTGCTGCATAACTGGATGCTGTTTTTTTCCAACACTTGTGTGTTTGAAATGTGAAAATCTCAACATTTTGGAGATTAAACCCTGACTTTGCGACATGCAACAATGCCTAGTAGGAAACATGTGAAATTGCAGGCTTGGACAGCCAAGTCCTTCCTGCTGGCTTCATGTATTTCGACTTTGTGGCGAAAGGACAGCAGCTTGGACACCGTGGAAACCGACCTTCCAGATTCCTACACATTTATTCGATGTATAATACGCAGAGTTTCAGCAATGGTGCTTGGTTCGTAGGACCCTTGAATTTACAATTTTTCTATCAGTTTTGTTGAAAATCCATCCGTTTTCCCTTCGTTTAAACAGCTATATAAAACACTCTCCCCCACACATGGCATGTCGGACAGGAGCCTTGTTCTCCAAGTTTGAGGACCTGAAAATGGATGGTTGGAATACGATCCTTTCCTTTGAAAAGGGGCTTCAGGGAGTGTTTCATGAGCCATCAACTGCTGCAACATTTCTAGCTATATATCATATCCATTATTTTTTGGGACACCATCATTGGGAGGAATTCAATCCGGTGGGTCTGGGCTAGGGATGATTCGACCTATCCACTTTCCAGGTCCGCTCCATTTTGGAAACGAAAAAACGTCACGAGTGAAAACCACCATGGGAGCTTTTTTAGGCCAGTTTTGCTGAAAAAACAGAGCTGATGGCATTTGGAAGGTTGGACAAAAACAAAGTCAATCTTGCTGCTATGTTCAACTATATGGATGTTTCCAAAAATAGGGTGTTTTCCCCCCAAATTATCCATTTTAATAGGGTGTTCCATTATAAATCATCCATTTTGGGGTACCTCTATTTTTGGAAACACCCATATGTAGTTGGGTCACTCTATGTTTTCACAATGCAAACTCACACTCACACAAACGTCGTCATTTTTCTACAGCCCTCCGGCTGGATGATGGCTTTCTAGTGGAAGGAGCTGTGGACAAAGCTGGACCTTCAGGATATCGTTGGATTTGAGGCATCTAAGAGGTTTCAACTACAGGACATGCGGATGCCACTGGACAATGCGTCGATTCAACGCTTGTTAAGCCCACCAGTGGAGGTGGAGAGGGGAGAGTGGGTGGAGTTTTTGTGAGTTTTTGCTTTGCATTTTAAGGATTGAAGATATGTAAAACTTCGTCATTTTAGTGTTCTTGAGGTCACTACTGTCTAAACACCCATGTGAGAATGCGACAAAAAAAACAAAATGACTGGCCAGACTTTTTTCAGCTCTTGAAAAGGAGATTCCTGTTTTACACATTTTGATTTTTTAGGCTATATATGGCAGTTATGTATGTCAGTTTTATTTTTGGGAGTGGAATAATACTCATCCCACGATCTGAATAAATTTTCATCCCTTGAACCTCCGCGGGAGCAATAAACCCTGGAAGCTCCGCACCAGATTTCGACCTATGCGGCCTTTGCCTTTGACGCCTACTATGCCTTTCTGATTGCTATCAACTCTTTGTTGCATCAGGGAGAGGATGCCTCCAGCATCAAAGGACAGGCCTTTTTTTTTAAAGCATTTGTTTTGTTGGTGATGGATGAATGAAGATTTATAAACGATTTTTTTTGATTAGGATACTGGTTAAGTTATATATATCTTGTATAGTTGATTGTTTTTAGAACCAGTTCCAAGGTTTTCCTGAGATGCATGAGATATTCTGATTTAGCTGTATGAAATCATATAGAACAAAGATGGTCCTTAGCCCATTGGTGATTCAAGCCTCAAGCAGATGGGGGGGCCGACGAGTCTCGGACAGACGGTTGAGACGCGAGGAGATCTTTTACTCCAAACACTGCTGAGAACAAACTTCACGGGCGTTTCAGGTGCGAATCCTGAAAGGAATTGAGCGTCCTGAAAAAAGGGCCCCTGGTTTCTACAGGTTTGATAGGGGATGAAATCCTACCCGGACTGGAATAAACCATTATAAGGATCCTTATCAAACAACCAGTATAGTGGAAAGTAAGAGGGCTTTTTTAGTGGCTCACTTTTTGTTGGACAACGGGTGATTTTTGGATTTATTGATTTTGGGGCAAGCATCTGGAAATCGACCCAATATAAACAAAGGAATCCAACCCAAATCCGGCTTTTGGCTTTTTCAAAAGGGACATTATCAAAACAAAATCCTTGAAAAGTTCACAGCTCAAACAAAATTCCAGTGATTTTATCCTAAGTTGAATTCATATTCATATATATTCATATATTCATATCGGTGTTTTTTTGGATTCTGATTTTGAGTGAGGTGGCAACATCTGGTTCAAACGGTTGGAGGTTTGACGTGCTTAACGCTACCAGCGTTTCTTGGGTAGTAGAGATTTGCCATCAGTGGCAGAGTTGTTCTTTGGGCTATGTTGAAATCAGACGTATTTTTGGAGAGAAAAACGCAGTAACAAAATTTGTGCACACTTCGGTTTGAGGTACCCACAACAACAAGCCAAAAACCCATATCAGTATAAGATATTCCTCCCGACTTCATCTTTTTTGTGTCTTGACGGGATTCAGTCGTTCAGTCCTCCATTTTAAAAGCTTCCAACCCAAAAAAATTCCAACCTTCAGCCGGCCCCCCATTTTTTTGTGTGTTTTTTTTTCGGGGGAGATCCCAAACGAAAAAACCGATCACCACCACCTGAATGGAGATGTTGAGAATGCTGCACATTTTTCGATCACTTGGACAACTGTAACAGGGTTTTTTTTGTGATACTATATATGATGCCGCCTCAGAGAGTGGCGAAAAACAAAAATCAGTGGTTTCACCCTGGAAGATTAACGGCGGGTTCACCTACAGCCATCAACCATGAAAAGAAAGGAAAATGATCTGAACCAAACCTCCATGAGGACATGTTCCAGCCGTTAATCTTCCAGGGTGTTTTTGTTGTCGTCATTGTTGTCGTCATTTTTTCAAAAGTCCGTTACCTCACCAGGCGATGTGAGATTCGATGAGAAGACTGGAGACCGAACTCTGTCTTATGAGCGGCTTGGCGACGGACATGGACATGAAAGATAGTCTCAAAAAAGGCCATCCCAAAAGGAAAGTAGTCTCCCAACCGCAATTTTTCAGAGACGATTTGTTCGTTTCAGGGTGGGTAGCAATGAAAAAGCCCCAATTTTTTATTCGATTTGCTGGGTATATGATATTACTGTATATATATATATATATACACCATCAAAAAGATGGATCCTCACTATGTTCCTAAGCAACGGTATTAGGTATTCAAACCCAGCACAGGTAAAATGCAATTTTGAAAAACAACTGCATATCTCAAAGAAAAAGGGGAATACCCCGAAGTGGTGTGAATCAGGTATGTGTTCTCTCCTGAGAGTGTGGAGGATATACAGTTTATCTTTCCAGTACACATTGGGGGCCACGCACGCATACCAGCAGCCGATCGCATTCCTAAATCACTGAACCCATTACTCCTTTAACTTTTTTCACCACCGAAAACAAAAAGGCTTTTTTGAAATGCCATTCACCGCTGGTACACTTATCCATGAGTCTGCGAAACATCATTGACCCATTCTTAGCTGACCCCAGTGGATGCATCCCTAATCACCTCTATGCTTCAGGCAAATCATGTAAAAACAGGTTTGTGGGGCCAACCATTCCATTTGGAGAAGACTGATTGAGAGATTGATGCCTTTAGGGATTCAGGTATATGTTTAGAGCAGTAATGCCACTTAATTTGGAACAAGGTCATTCCAACATCTCCAGTATTTTTCGGGTATTTTGGTCCGAAAAGGGTTCAGCCTTGGAATATGGGGAAGATTTTGCTAGAATTGTATGTGAAAACCAGGAGGCTGGTTGGATGATAAAAGGCCAAGAAACTTTGCAATGCAGTTGTTTTGTGAGGATTTGGAATTTTTAGGATTCAATTTGTCCAGGGTTCTCAATAAACAACCATACCTGGAAAAGAAGAACGGTTGAAAAACGAGAGCGCGAGGAATTTGCATGAAAAAACCAGGACGGAAGTAGATGGCGAAACAAGTTTTCGTCATTTAGTGAAGGATCATTCCACCTTAGAAATAAGGAAACTAGGAAAGTTTCCCTGCATTTTTTGGGTAGCTGAAACTTTTTTTTTTGAGGCTATGGAATCTTCAATCCTCATCATCAACTCTACATGCTAGAGTTGTTGCGGAGTTCTCCTCAGCCTTGGGGTTCCTTGGAAAGCGAAGGGAAGGGGAGGTTCCTAGATGTTTAGATGGGATGGAGTGTTGTTGTGTTTTGTTGATATATCCTTGTGCCTGTGAAAAATGGTGAGACTCCCTATTTTTTGGTACATGTTTTCGTCTACATCTCATCAATTGAAGTCAGGGGTTTGGGTCCCGGGGTTGATATGAATCGATGGAATCGACGATGGAACTAAGAGATAGAAGAAATCTGGCAAACCAGTTGGGATGGTAAAGACTCTGTACTTAACTGCATATGTACCGTTTCAATTGGTTTAGCCGGATTTTATCCATCAACAGGGCAACTGTTGATTGAACCATACAGAACTAAAAATTGAAGCTCCAAATTGCAAGTTTGGGTATCCTTTTAACTCCAGAATCGTGAGGGGATGCCCGCATTTCTCCTTTTCATTTAGGGTCCAACTCCCAGCAGTTTCGCTGTTAGAAAATTCCTTTTCCATGTGCTTCCTTGGGAAGTAAACTCCTAAACCTATTGTATAGGACCTATTAGGAATGGTGATTCTATGTGATGGCATCACGATAATCCACCCCAGCGCAGCTAGAAGAGATGACACAGCGTTATTCCTGGGGGACTGTTTGAGGGGGATAGTTTGACTGATCATAATATGCAACTTCAAATAATTTTGGACTTTTTCATTTCATGACATGGATCTTTTTGACTGCACTGGCAGATGAATGTCAACAGTTGGCTATCTAGGTGGTGGTTTCACATATGTTTTATTTTTACCCCCCAAACTTTGGGAAAATGATCCAATTTGACGAACTCGTATTTTTCAGATGGGTTGAAACTCAACAGCACCAAGCTACCTATTTAATGTAGGGCTTCAAGTTTTAGATTGGCCATTTCAGTCGATGCATGTGCCAAGCTTCAGCTCAAGCAACGGTTGCAACAAAAAACTGTAAAACTCCAGTCCACCATGCCAAAAATTCTATCACTGGAGATTTACTGATTTACCGGTACCATGAATCTGAGTTGGAAACTCTACGTATGGCCATTTTTCTTATTTTCAAAACTTCCGAATTTTCCCCTTGTTTCTCCTTGTTTTTGCTGGTTTGTGTAAAGCATACTTGGGATCTTGCACATTTTTTTAAACCTAGAGAACCTACATATCAACTAAGGGAACTAAAAAAGATCTCGGATATCCCAACCTTCACCTGTTTGTTGGGGTTGGGATGATGCTTCGGTATTTGTCAAAAGCTTGTGGTAATGATTCACCGGATATGTTCCTTCACGGCAGTATATAGTCCTTGAGGACCTTCACATTTCGAGATGGTGAAGAAGTAACGTGGATAGGAGGATCGAAAGGCAAGCTTCCGCCCTTCAGTTTCTTGGTCAGCGGTTCAAGGGCCGTTGGGTGGCGCTGTTGGTCCGGTTCGTGAAGGTTAGGTTGAAAGTGAAAAGTCAATCAAACAAAGTAAGATTAGTTTAGGGCAAATGAAGAAATGAACAAAAAAAACTCCCGGAAGCTATTCCAAACAGAAAATGAAACTCTTTTAAAACATGTATTTTCTATATTTTTTATTGTGAATTTCATGAGGATTTTTCCAGTCATTTATTAAAATGTTGGATGAATTGGAGGGTAAAATTTCGAAAAAAAAAACAAGCGCCATGAATTGCCTTTCTGGCCTCTAAAAGGATGGAAAAACCAAACAAAAAGTTGACCTCATTTTGGGCGACCTGGTCAGACCCCATAAGAGATGGGCCCCGAATCGATCGTTATAAGCTGGAGTTATGGGGCCCCTGTTGTAAATGGCCGAAAATAAATGGGCAAATTGGGGTGAAATATATAGTCCCTATAAGTGGAGTTATGGGCTCATGACGGGGCCCACCTTGTGGTTAGTTGAATTATTACTACCCTTCGTTCTAAAATATATGCAATTTATAACTTTACCATACTACAGGCGATAAACTAACACTAAGGGTTCGATAATTACAGGGATGATTTATAACTAAGAGTAGTTGAATTGGTATTTGGATATACAGATTTATCATCATAATTACTACCCTTAGTTCTTGGGATTCTGCTGACTTGCCCATGGAAATCATTAGAAGTAACGAGGAAAACACCTGTGCTTCATGTCGCATGGTTGCTCACCATGAAACCCTTTGGGGGGCAGAAACTGACACCCCGTGAGAAGAGTGGCCCCCGAAGAAGGTTGCGAAGAAAGTGGGATTCGATTTCAAGAGAAGCGTTTTTTTTTTCCAAGATATACCCTCCAGAAAACTCACATGAGAATGGAAAACCAAGCATTTGAAGATGTATCTCCTATTGAAAATGGTGACTGTTTCCAGCCAGCCATCTTAGTTTTCGGCAGGGTACATACACCCCCGAAACATCTCATGGATTCAGTGTTGAATTTTTCAAAAAAAAATCCCCTAAGTTCCTGAAGCTTTTTTCCTTTGAAGATGGTAGGTTCCACTTCTTTTTTTGGTTTTAGCCATGAAAATTTGGGTGTTAAGAAACCTGCAAATGGCGCTTTCTTGGCTGACATGTTGAACTTCAGAATCGTTTTTTTTGGTGGTGGGCCTTCCATGTTTGAGGGGAAGGAACCTCAGATGTGGTTTCTTGAGCCACAGCCCAAGTGGAATCCTTCACATACATGTAGATTTCTGGGATTTTCCAGGTGGTTGTGCCAAAAAACACTCAGTTTTGCCAGAGGTTTAAGTGAGTGCAATCCTGGCTTTTTCTACTCACGGATGACCAGACGATGCATGCCTTGTCAGATACTCGTCACCTTTAGCGAAGCGTCAGTTTCTTCAGGAAAATGCCATCAAATGATGGGGTTCCAGTTGCTCATGTTCGATTTGCGGAGGGCCGACTTTGTCCTTTACAGATCTCTTCTTTCCAGATTGAAGGGGTGTATGCAATTCTGAAATTCCAAACATTTTCACAGGAAAATCTATTAAACATGATTCGATGATCTCCTCTAGATCATCCGCCTCTCCCAGAACACCAAAGGTCATTTTGAAAAAATGCCAAGTTCTTTTGCCCTCTACCACCATGACCCTCGAAAATTTCAACAACCGGTGAAGAATGATCAAATCTATCCATTGGAAAAAAATTGGAAATTCCCGCCGCCTAGTTATGTCAGAGATTTCCGCCAGTCAAATGACAGCCCTGACATTGATGATTCAAATTCTGCATCCGTTCATAGGAAGGAATTTTAAGTGGCTTCTTGGTCGGCTTCTGGGTTTCTGACCTCAGCTACTTCATGGCCAAAAGGTCGAAGAAAAGGTATTCTCCCTCAAGCTAAAAGAAAAGAGATGCCATCTTTCAAAAGATGCCATTCCATCTTCCAACCCATCCATTTTCAGGGGCGTTTCGTGTTAGTTTTCGGGGGAGGCCTTTAAGTTTGATGGCTTCTCATGGGGAAAAACCCATCCCCGCAAAATGGTCAGTGGATCAAACAGGTCAGTGGTGGTTTCAGGGAAACTGGAGTTTGATTTGTCAATGAGTGATGTGGAAAATGCCATTGATACAATGGATATCCAATATCCAATTCATTATGTGAGACGCTGCGGGTGTTTATGTTACCGGCGTATCGCAAGTACACAGCGTTATACTATCAGGTTTCATTGTTCTCACCTATTGACATCCCTATTTTGCGGTAAACAGGCACAAAGCTTAGCGAAAAAAGTCTGGACCAAAGAATCCATGAAGATAAGATTTTTTTTCCTACCGAAAATTCTGCCTCGATTTTTAGACCAGAATCTCCAGCAGCAATGGAGTTGTCGGTTGCCGAGGAAAGGGCAATATTGTAAAAACAATACCATCTATTTGTGTGAGCGCGGGCACTTTGCCAAGGTGCGAAACGATTTCCAATTTGGGAACCCAACATCCTTGCAAGAAAAATCGGATGTGTTTTGTTTGTTTGGTTTGGTATGGTTTTGTTTTCTTTGTTTTGCTTTGGTATTGTTTGTTTGTTTGTTTGTTTGTTTGTTTGTTTGTTTGTTTGTTTGTTTGTTTGTTTGTTGGTTCCATCCAACCCTTTTTCACAATTGAAGGGGTGGGTGACAGCACAAAACCATGCATTTACATTCACTGTACATTTCCGGAAGGCGATGCACAAGGGTGAATGCTGAAAGACATTGAAAGATACGTTTTTTCCGTTCTGAAAACTAGTGAACCAACTTGAAAGTACATGTTGATGTTGATTTGCCCCTCAAAGTGGGATTTGGGCTGGTAATTTCTGTCATTTCCATCCAAACACGAAAATTCCGAGAGGTTTCACCCGGTCGCCACAGAAAAAAAGACTGAAAGAAATCCCACGCAAATTCAGCAGCTTCCCCACCGAGCTGGTTTAGATGAACCTATCCCTGTTGTTGATGCTGAAATCCTGCGCCGGTCAATAGTAAATAGGTGTTGGTTTATCTCACCATTTACAACAGGTGAAGTATACATTGCCTTGCCAGATTTCTGAATCATCAACAATATTAGTACACCCCTGAAAACTAAGATGGAAGTCAAAAATGATACTGTTGAAGATGAGTTTCCTTTTCAAAGGGGTGATTTGAACATGTTCCATGTCCATTTTTTTTTGCGAGGGTGTAGCACTTTTTGTTGGGAATATGTTTCCAAGCATTGTCCAGACTTGTTTTTCTTTTTTCTGCAAGCCCGAACACACCAAAAAAAAAGCCCCGCTCCTGATGATGCGCCGGATTTTTTTGACAAAAACGAGTTTTTTTCCGTTGGTTTGCAGGAAAAAACAGGGTTTCAACCAACACATGAAATGAGGTGTTTTCACCAAAAATAGAGTTCTAAAGACTCAAGACCAGCCGAAAATCCGGAGGTATCTCCCTGGGAAGCTACCTACACATCGGGTAATGCTCCCATGATAAGTATGATCTTATACACTCTGGTAACCTAACTATCGAACATGGACCAGGATTGAAGATGTATTTCCTGATTCCTATTGAAAAATGGGGACTGACTGCCTAGTTTCAGGGACTCTTCAGGACGCCTGAGCAGTGACCAAAACCTTGGTCATTTGCTGTATATAGGGGATGAGATCCTACCCAGTTATACAGGGATTATGATAAGCCGATAAGCCAATACATGGATCCCTATTGAACCGACCAGTATACTGGAATGTCACTTGTGAGTTTCGATCACTGCTCACCTGTTTCATCTACAAATCTCGTCGACGTGAAGATGTGAATCGCCAGGAGAGTGGTTCAGACAAATGTACACCATGTGCTCCTGGATCTCATGCACCAGACGTGGGTATGGTGGATGCCTGGTGGCCAACAAAATCTCGTTTGAAGACCAAGAGCCCAGCATTTTCTCCCGTGTCGTGTGGCTGATGAATTTTTTGGCAGTGTAATTTTTTGAAATCCCATTTTGACTGCAATGGAATATTTGAGTGGAAAATGGTACCTATAGGGAGTCTTTATCCTGAAAAAAATCCATGCGCAGGTGGTTTCCAACTCCCAAGATTAACACCCGCGGCTCCGCTAATCCGACTTCATGGAGGTTTTTGACCGAGAACTCCATATATTTTGGTGAACGATTCATGGGGCCAAAGTTGATATATATATATATAATAAGTATAATGTAAGTTTCCCTTGCGATCACCTGAAAGGTGGTGGTTCGTATCATCACCCAGTTCTCATTGGCCACTTAGAATGATTTTTTTGGTTTGAATCCTGAAAGATGGATCTGTTTTTTGCAAAATCGATCTTTTCCAATTCCCTATAAGACGCAAAAAAACCAAACCCAACAGGTGTTGTCGGTGGATTCTTGGTGGGATGAAGCAAAATTCTCCTCAAGAAAAATTGGAGCCACCGATAAAATCCAAAGATTCATCCCACCAAGATACATTGCCAAATGAAGCAATTTTTTCATCAAAATTCAAGATGAAAAAAAAATTGGAGTCACCCAGTCCTGAGGATTTCTTTCGGGGCGTCCCGGATTTTTCCGGGAGAAAACTTGGCAAAGGAAAGGGAAGGAAGTTCCCAGGACCCATCTTAGGATTTACGGATTTATCATCAATCAAACATTTTTTTTCTAGGCAAATTATAGCGACCAAACCGCTCACCGGGAAAACCCCAAAGGGTAGGGCAAGTATGGGAATCCCCCCGCAAATCCCCTGATCATTCAGGTTTAGGAATTATTGGATAATTTATGTCATTTGCCCATACTGAGAGAGGATCAGTTCGATTTGGTGTTAGTAACAACTTGTGACTTCCCCCAGATGTAGCTTCTAAGTCTAAATTCGATTGATCATTGATCATCTTTTGGTGGGGCAATTTGCCTACTGAGGAATGTATTGATTGTATCCCTGGCTTTTATGCCAATAATTCTGGCTCCGAACAGTGTGATAAGCGGGGGGCTTAGCAACGTCTTCACGACGAATGAGCGCAAAAAAGGGTGTTGGAAAATATTGGTTCTAGAACTACCCTTGGGAAAAAAAGGGAAGTATGATGGGTATTACACGCCCCCGCCCCCGCAAAGTTACCATGTCCCCTGAAAAGGGAGCCATTTCACAAGGAGCCAGGATCGTGGAAGTCTTCCAGTTCGACATTTGTTGGTTATCGGGGGCAAAAGACATGTGTTTTCTGGTATGAGAATCCAGTTCTTGATGGAATGTTCATTTTCGACTTGTTCGACTCATTTCGGGTCAGGTGAAGGTTTCTATCGCCATCAGTTGGCGGTAAGGTATAAAAAATGGTGACTTTTTATCCACACGGCTGGGGGAGAATTTTTCCCGGCGGAGTGCTTTTTTGTGTGACGGTTTGTTAGATGTACTTTTTGGGGGAAACCAGTTGAGCAGACTTCATTTTATGGCGCTTGTGCAACCCAAATTATTGTGAAAACAGACGCGGTTGGCCAACTTTGCTTGTCCGACCAACCATGGCGAAAACACGGTTGGTTGGTGAAATCTTGAATTTAGGGCCTTGGTTTTGTTTTACATCGGATGTTTCAACTAGGTAGTTGTATCTCAACTTTCCTTTGGATCCGATCTTTTAAAGGCAGGATGGTTGCACATCCAAAAATTTGGAGGAGGAAACAGTCTGCCAGTCTTCGAAAGATTCCCCGGTTGCCATCTTCGTTTACTAGATCCACTACGTACAGTTCCGCAAAGTAGCATCATTTGATTCAAGACTGATCACTTTTACTAACCTGTTCGTTTACTGGGTATCTATCCATGCTACTTCCTCGTGATCTAGTTACATGAGTGATAGTGATCCAGAAAAACTAAAGCAGAAAATTGGATATCACAATCTCACTTTCTCACTACACTCAATCTATCCTTTCTTCGAGTCGTTTCTTTTCGGCATCCTTTTGCAGGTGTGACACCGGCAAGTACATGAATGCTTCAGGTGGCACAGCTTGCACAGAATGTGGTCTTGGACAGATCCTCGATGAAAGTTTCAGAGCGGAAAAAGAAGCAGAGGTTGTTTCCGAAAATGACGGATCCATGGGAGGATTGTATATTCACCTACATGAATCAAGGTTGCAGATTTGTCCCCCAACAAACATTTTCGGAAACTCTCCGCCAGAGATGATACACCGGATACGACCAAAATATTTAAGTGAAACCAGGGTTTGGCGGCTTTGATTTTTTGGGCCAAATTTCCAACCCTGTGAATGGTTGATTTGTTCTGCTAAAATCCTATGGGTTTCACCTTATCCCGCAAAGGTCCTTTTTTGATCCGTCATGAGGTTTTGAAGTCTCCCAAACTTTTCCACAGAAAAAAAAGTCGAGTTTTTGGCCGTGGTTCAGAATCATCAACTCCTTATGAGTTTTGGATTGTTAACCACCAGGGCACTCCCAGAATCCCAAACCACCCGGATTTACCATTCGTATCCATTCGTGAAGAGAAGATTTTCCAGCAAAGAAACGCCTGAGAACCCATTGAAACCATGTTTTTTTAGGATTGGAGACTCCAATTCAACCCAAACATGACCAAACCATGAAACAAACGATTGTTTGATTTTGTTGGTTTCTCCAATAAGAAAATACTTCTTAAACTCAGAGGTGAAAAGATCAGGGTTTTCTGTATGTCAGTAGCTGTCAGTACATCTATGTTCGCAAAGGTTTTGTTGCTCAACATCACTCTGTACATTGTTACATGGCAAATCTCATCACCACGAATCAGGCCACCATTTCCAGTAGGTAGTATCTAGGAATCGGGGGCGATCCTTAACACCCAAGCCAACTTTTCAGGCAAAACATGAGGTTGTTGACTTAGGATCAAATTCATCCAAATATGGACATCTTAGTCTAGGCTTTGATTCAAGATTTAGATGTGTAATTGTCAACGATGCTTAGCAACGTTGACACATTTTGCGATAGATTGATTGTGTGCCAATGGTCAATTGGCGGCTTCAATCTGGATTTTGATGAATTGAATCTGTGAAGTATTTTGTCACGTCAGATGACGGATGTTTCTAAAGTGTCCGTTGACACACCCATTTCTTTCTTGGCGACGTTGAACAAAAGAATCTCATTTTCTTATGGAAGTCGTGTGTGTTGAATATTTATTTTAGCCATGAGTAGAACAGCAAAACTCCCAGCACAAACAGCAGATTTAGTAGCCGAAGGGTCATTGATGGTCAATAACCCCTTCATTGTGAACGTGGGGGTCAACGTGGAAAGGGGGTGGGAATCCGGTGGGAACGTAGAAATTGTTGATGGGTGATGATGGTAGCTGACCACCTTCTAACTGAAAAAAGCTGTTAGTTTGATCTCTGTAGGATCTTATATAAACAAAATCATTTATATTATATTTCAGCTAGCGGTAAATGGGTGGTTTGGGATTCGAGTCGGGTACCCCCAAAAAGTACCGTAACAATCCCTTTCATAAAGGGACCCAAATCACCAATGATCATGGCTGGGAAAAACCTACTCCCCCCTCTATTCAAGGCCCCAGAAACATGGGGTTTAATAGGGTCTTATAAACGGAAACCCATGGTTAATAAACCTTTATTTCATGGGGGGTGGTACGTTAGGGGGGGACAGGTTGACTTGCCTTAAATGAAATGACCATTCGTTGATGGCCTTTGATGGCCTTTGATGGCCTTGCCGCCTACAGGATCACTAAAGGTGAAGGCTCCACCAGTTCTTCGGATTGCCGTTGTAATGAGGGTAACTTGGTCAGTGATGCGGGGTTGGAAGCTGGGGTATTATGGAGTACCAGAGGCTCACAATTTAAAGACGAAAGAATTGAGGGTCATTTATGCTCGGGAACTCGGGAACTAAGAGATCCCATTTGCAAGGCACTTTTGAAGATGCTTTTCCTTTTTCCAAGGTGGGATATGTAAGTTGCCTGGAGGGTAGACCAGAGCAATATGATGCTAAGCACTTTTTTTTGAAAAGGAGTTCTTGGTTATTGTCGTCATCATCATCATCATCATCATCATCATCATCATCATCGTCGTCGTCGTCGTCGTCATCATTTACACTTACACCTTTGATTTTTGGAACGTTGAATCCGTATATGGAACTCTTTGTGCAACCAATTTAAATCATGTCACATCGTTCTAAGATTTGATTGTCCAACATGTTCACCATATACCCTCTCTGAAATTAACAAATCACACCTGAACATGGATAGTTGGAAGACGATCCTTTCCTTTCTTGGGTTTCGGCCAATTCTCAGGGACTACATTATTTTAGGGAGTTATACTATGCAACGGACTTCGCCGCCGAGGAAATTTTATGTGCCCGAGCAGTGGCTGCATGAAATGCCCGGACAGCCTCAATTGTACCGGTGAAGGACGACCGTCCCAACCAAGAGGCGGTTGGATGCCCCCTGGAACCTGGATTGAGGTACTGTAGATTTGGAGTTTTTTTATCATTGAGGAGTTATCCCGGTGCACAAAAATCTGGTAGTGCATCATTGGTGTGCTTTTTGTAGGAGCTTAAAAAAGATTCCCTTTTCCCATCCATTTAAAGTTCAAATTCCTGGGTTTTCTTCACACGTCACACCCAGCTTTTTTGGTCAACACACACCACCATTTTTTGTTTTTCGTTGGAGATTTTCGGACGTCTCTGAAAAAGGGGAACTCCTTGACCTCAAATCTGCATGCTTTTTTGAAGCCTCGAAAAAAAAGTGGCCAGTGACAGGAGCTCCTCAACAAAAAGCTGGCTTCTGGACCTCACCAAACAGCTCCCAAGACGTACGTTGCGCCACTTTTTGGAAGAGTTGGATTTTTTTCCCAATGGGGGAAAGATGGGTGGGTGATTTCACCACCCCACCGAACTCTCAGAAACGCCTGGCTGCTTTTCGGTGTTTTTTTTTTGGTGGGGAAATGATTTTTGTCTTTGTGGGGGAGAGTGTCAAATGACATGATTCAGTGGGGTGATTGATGTCCTTCTCAGGAATTCCAGCCATTAGAATTACTTCAACCAGATGTTTGACCAACAAAAATCCAAGTTTAGACTTTGCAGCTGTGCTGTATTCTTTAAAAGCATCTTGAGTGCATCACCCCAAATTTATGAAACCTACCATGTTGGTTCCATGGGTTTCAATGACGAGAGAAGGGTGGGATTTTTTCTTGGCCAAATTTCACCAATTCCACGGATGATGAATCATCACATCTTCACAAATTCTTGGATGATCAGAAAGATTCACCTTTTCGAACCACCCTGAGGTAGAACTTCTACTGTTGATGGAGAAAATCCGTTTAACCAGTTGAGGGAACGGTAGTTTATCCCATTATTTACAAGGTTTTATACATATCAGGCGGTTGTTTGGGATTTCGTCCATCAATTATATCTATACCCATTGAATTTCAGTGGACAGTTAAAAGAAAACTCTGGTCCGTGTCTCAAAATGAGGTGCTCTTCCCCAGATTTTTCTGAACACGATTTTTCTCCCTAACTAAAACTAACAGTTCGCCCCTTAAAATGGTGGTTTCCAATAGGAATCTCCTTTTCCAAGGGTCTATTTTCAGGGGCTATGTTAGTTTCAGGGAGGGTAATTTTTAATTGGAAACGATATACATATTACCAATTTTGAGACACATCAAATAACCATTTGATCCCACTCAGCCGAGGAATATTCTGTACTGCGCTGTCGCAATGAGCGTGAATGTCCAGCAGGGCCAATTGGCACCTGTTCTGAAGGAAGAGAAGGTGGCCACCGCAAAAACACCCGGGTTTTGGTGTTTTTTTTCTTTTACCAAGGGGGTTGGATCTACCCCAGGATGACATTATACACATTTTTAGGCGACCGGGGAATCCCAAAATTTGTGGTCCTTAAAACCTTTTAATTTGCCACGATTGCATCCTGGGTGAGATAGGTTAGATCCAATAGAAGATTTGCAGCTTAAATTTTGGTTAAACTTTGGGGAAAGGAAGAATTGTTGGTGCTATCTATGTATAGATGTAGATATAGATGTAAATATAGATGTAGAAGTAGATATAGATATAGACTAAGATATAGATGTAAATATAGATGTAGATGTAGATGTAGATATAGATATAGATGTAGATATAGATACTTGCTTTCCTGGTGGTGTCACTTCTTTTCTCAACATCCAGTTTTGCGTTTCCGCATTTTCATAGGGGTCACTGGGTACATGGTCTGTGATGAGAACTGAAGCGAGCGAGTTTCGGGGTAGGAAAAGAAGCACTAATCGAATGTTTTTAGGAATTCCTACCTGGTGCATAGGAAATGATGAAGTCAACATATTTTTTTCCCTTAATTTGGGGCCCTCTTCAAGGGAGGAATGATTTAGTAGATGATTTAGCAGATGTTTTTTTCTTATTTCTTCTTGTGATAAATGTTGAAAATAGGATACCCCTTTGCCTGATGCTGATGTGAACTTTTCGACTTTTTAGGGCTGCTAACCTGCCTTTGCGATCTACATGCAGGTTTAGCATGCAATTATTGTCTTGCAAATCACTATCCTAGTGATGGCGTCTGTTTGGAGTGTGTGGAACAGGACCCGGGTTTTCCGGGAATGTTGCTTGGTGTGTGTGTTTTCGGTGGTGTATGGGTCGAACTGCGTTGCTTTTTAGTGCGTGACGTGAAATGCGGGGGTTTGGTGTGTGTCTGGAAGTGAGGGTTTTTTGTGTTTTTTTTGTAGAAAGTTGGGTTGGACTGGAAGAGGCTATATATTGCCTATGCTGTGTAGGGCGAAGGACTTTTTTTTTCTTTTCGGTTTTGTAGGGAATATCCACAGATGGATTTTGGGGAGCTTTGATTCGCTTTTTTGGGCACCGAAAACATAGGGCATCATTTATTGGTGAGGTGGATTTCTGAAGCATCAACCGTAGGTAGAATATCCAGACATCACAACTCCAGAGACCACCTCAAGCAGTGATCAAAACTCCAGCTGTTTAGTTTATGTGGGTTATGCAACCAAGTTATGAACTGATATAGCAAGCAATTCATTTGAAGGCTCCCCAATAAACCAACCAGGGTCTCAAGTGCTTATGTCGCTTATGCTCCAAAACTGTTGGGATTTCTGAGTTCTGCAGTCTGGGCAAATTTTCATAGAATCATAGGAGTTTCTACAACGTTTCCTCCCTTTGCTTGGGGTCGGATGAACTTTCCTTGACAAAAACGAAGGACGTGTCACTGGGGGGAACCCTGGAAAAGCCCTGACAGAAAGCTGTTCAAAGTCACTCCAAATGGCGGAAATGGGATACCCCGGTGGAAGCCTCAAAACATCTCAGGTTGATACAAAGGAGATACTTCGGGATTTTTTGTTGGGCTTGGATGTCCCAGATACTTAGTAAAAGGTTAGTAAGTGGGTTATAACACCAATATAATCTACAAGTAGGTTACAACCCATTTAGTACCCATTCTGGGACATCCTAGCATTCGCAGTTTCTTGAAGGACATCGTGCCAACTTTGCTCTTATTCTGTGGTGCTGCTTTGCTCTTATTGGCGATTTTTAGCTCTTCAACCACGGAGCGTCTTTTGGATGCAATGTCGACCAGGCATGGTGTGAAATACAGTTGATGGAAGAAATCCGGCACCAGTTGAGGTTGGTAGTTTCTCCGATTATTTACAAGGTTTTATACATCCAACCGGTGGTTGTTTGGGATTTCTTCCATCAACCGTAGTGATATTCAACGAATCTGTATACCCCCGCAAAGTTTAACAGTTCGCGACTGAAAAGTTGCTGTACCGCAAAACAATAGGAAAGGAGGCGTCTTCCAGTCCCACCATTTTCCCTTTTGGAGGCTTAGGAATTCGAAGCCAGAAATCCAGAAACCAAATGAGTTAGATACTGAATATCCCACTCTTTCCGAACTGGGTGTGTACATCCCAACGAATACCCTCCCGAAAAACTCACATGACAAGCAGGAAAACCACCATTAAAATAACAGCAGATTCTTCAAACGGTTGTGTTTCTATTGTCATGTTAGTTTTCCGGGGCGGGGGGGGATACTCGAATTCTTTCTGAAACCGGGACTTCTTTTCACCCGCCAGACTCAAAAATTGAGGAGTTCATAACAATACTGTAACTCCTTTTTCGCTTGTGCTTGTGATGTTTCTATGGTCCAGGCGCTTCACATTCACATACCTACATCAGGGTTTCCGGTTCTGTTGATGGAGAAAATGATAACGAGTTGTGAGGGTTAAAGCACTGGTCAGTCATAATGGAATGTTTACCATATCAAGTGGTGCACGGTTGGTTCTGGTCGATTTTGTCCATCAGTAGGATATCCCCCCTTAGGATAATGGCGATTGGATGGATCAGTGGTTGATTTGACTTCACCCCTTGGTGTCTGTAGTGTATAGAGTGTTTGGGTTCTGAGTTATGATTAAAAACATCTTGGGTGTATCTGAGTGTATCCCAATCCCACTATTCCAGTCAAATGATCATTTGCTCACCTCGGCAACTATGAGTCTATGAGGCACTTAGAGTACGTGTTTCACCCAATTTGCTGCAAAAAACATCTGAATTTCCTACAAATAAAAGTTACATACCTCGGAAAATGATTTGACTCTCAAAGAGAGGGGGATCCAATTTGTTTGTTGGGTCTCAAGTGAGCAATGAAAAAAGCCTGGTGGTTGTTTAGGGTATACAGGGGATTATACTGCCAAATAATGTGGGGATTATATAATAAACCATTATAAGGATCCCTGTTAAACAACCATTTACAATGGAAAACAAACGTTTTTTTTTCCATGGCTCAAGTGTGGAATATTCCAATTTTCAACAAACGTTCCGGCTCATGAATAATGAAATTTATATTTGCTTTTGAAAACAGGGGCTACGATCGTTAGTTGTTCCCAAGCTTCGATGCAAGTGGAAGTTATCAACGAAATCATTTGAATCCCTTATTCCCCTTGAGTATGGGAAATCAGTAGCAAAGTTTTTCACTGGTGGTTAGTAAGGTTGACGCTTTGGAGGCATCTATGGATTCAATGATTTCCTGGAAAACAAGTTGCTGCTAATTTCCATCAACTTTACCCCTAACACCAGCCACAGTTGCCTAAAATTATGGTACACTATGTTTTCCAGGTTCTCAAATTTTCATGGGGGTGATTCGTGATTCGTACCTGGGTTTTCTTGCGACCTACTGAGTAACTGTTCGGTTCGAGATTTTCCCCGGTTTTTTTTGTTGGGATCCTCCCGTCCGTTTCCCCACGGCTATCAATGGCGAAAAAATGAAGTGTAAAGGTTGGGATCCCGGAGCAGATCCAGATGATGACTTTGCAATCCTTGGATGGGGGGGGGTTTGGGTTCCATCCCAAGCTACAAAAAGGAACAAAAAATCCAGTTGACCCTGAGTATTTGTGTTGTATATATATATATACATAGAGGGGTACTACCAGCTATATAGGGATTTTAAGAAGCCATCCTCAAGATCCTGATAAACCAATCAGGATTCCATGTAAATTTGATGTCAGCCAAGCATAGGGAAGACATCTTGACCGTATCGACTTTTCGCCAGCTGAGGCTTAAACCTGTTGACTGCAGCAGCTGTTACAAGCCAGGCAGGATTTTTTTCCACAAAAAAAACCTTCTGTGACTGGTTAACAGTTAGGAAAATCTGATATCGGTTGTCTACTGCATGTTTCTTACTTACATGATGATTTTTGGTAAACCCAAAAAGCAAGCAAAAACAAACAGATGAATCTGATTTTTTGCCCTGACCTGCCGGAATCTGACAAATTTTCTCCAAAATGAACTTTCAATAAAATTTTGTTGACTTTCTAGGTGCTTGTTTTCAAACATTTTTGTATTGTTACTTTACCCCTAATTACGGGAAAACATTATCAGTTGACTCATCAATTTTCGCGTGGGTCGAAAGCACCAACTAGTTTTTTTTTTCTGTTTTTTGCTCCTTTTTTCCCCTGACAAAAAAAAACAAAGGCCAAAAGAAAAAATGTCAACCCTTAGTGCCCCAAAAAATCTGGCACGAAGAAATCCCCATGAAGATGTCTTGCAAAAAAATTAAGAAAGACACATCTTGGAAAAAAAATCTGGAAACACAAACTCGGAAAACAATCTCAGACCCATACCATCCATGTATGGTATATATACCTACATGTTACCATAAAAATCAACTAAATGTAGGTAAATATACCAGTCCCATGGATCCTATGGGAGAGACAAAAATTTCTCCAAGCATTTGATTGGTTTTTGCCCAGGTGATCATGGCCGTGCAGGCATTAGCTTCAATCCGTGAATTAGCCGTGAATTGGCCCTATCCAGTAAGGTCGAGTTCGTTGGGAAGATGGGAAAACTTTTTTTGGGAGAAGTTGTTTTCCAGCCAGAGATTCTTTTTGATTGGCAGGAACATCTTTTTTGGAAGATGTTTTTTGCAGAAGCTTCTGAAGTTTGAGTTTTTTTTAAAACGATGTTTCTTTTTGTTTGACAATTTTTTTACACCTTCAATTTGGTGTGGGATCAGACATTTCTGCACATACTGACGAGTGGGAGGATACAATCATGACATAAGGACCCTTTGGCGACTCCTTGGGTCATGAAACGCCTAAGGGAGCGTCAGGTTTTGCGTCGTCACAGGTTTTGCGTCATGCATGGACTGATTTCGGGGTCGACATCAAACTTGGGACCTGTATGACATGTGAGCAATGAAAAGAAAAACCCTGGTTCGTTAGCGTAAATAGGGGATTATACTCCCCAGTTATATAGGGATTATAATAAACCATTAAGGATCCCTATCAACCAACCAGTATAAGGGAAAGTAATTAGGGTTTTTTCGTGGCTCATGTGAATTCTGGAGGACGAAGGTGACGTTTTTTTTTCCCCTCATATGTTGGAACATCAACCTCATCCACAGTGTCAGAGTAACTCTTGCGGATTGAGGGAAGACATTTTTTCCGCAGAATCATCCCTTTTCAAAGAAGTTGACACCTATACTTGGGAGAACAAACATACTGCAACTGGAAACTGCACCATTTGAAGATGTATGTCCTATCGTAACAGAAGAATTTCTGTTGCCATGTTAGTTCATCAGGTCATATTTGTTTCGGGCCCCATTTAAGCATTCAACAAGAAGAGTCCTAAAGATTCTTTTTTTTCTCTCCCTTCGTCCTGTCCTTGCACTTTCCGAGATCTGAAGACGGAACCTTCAGCAGAAGAAACGTCCATATGGCAAAAGACGGGTAAAGTATGAGCAGAAGAGGTCGCTTAGGATTATTGGAATCTTTCAACAACGACTTTGATTGAAGTTGGCACAGTAACATCCTTGTTTGATGGACAAACATCCAGGGCTAGCAGAAATAATGGACAAACATCGTAGATTCATGTGAAAATGACATGAAATGACCACGTTTTGTTCGTTCATTGGGATGTTCATCAACAGCCTTCCGATGTAAGGTATATTTGCCCACATGTGACACATGTAACGCCCCTTCCCCCCTGAAAACCAACGCATATTCCCTGAAAATTGATGGTTGGAAGATGAACTTCCTTTTAGAATGGTCCCTTTTCAGGGGATATGTTGATTTGTGTTTGGAAGTTGGCTTCTCCACATATCTCCTTGGATGCCTGGACAGGCGTTTGATCGACTTGACGCGACTGTTGAATCTGGGTTGGTTTGGTTGGGAAGAATGGGTGAAGGGATGGAGGGATTGATGGGATAAGGTTGGAACAAGTTGTGAACTGTACGTAAAGGAGGAAAAAACCCTGAAAACTAAGATTTAGAACCCAAAAATTGGTGGTTTTGGGTCGATGTTTCTCCTTTTCCCTTTGGGGGTTTGATGATATTATTTTAATGCTTGTTGGGTGCCACCTAGTCTTCTGATGGTGGCGGTTTATTCAAAAAGAACTCTTGCACAAAAGCCAAGGGCCAAGGATTGATTTCGGCCGGACCAATTTTTTCGGTGTTCCAAAAAAGTCAGCCTGTTGTCGCTGTAATGAAATCCCAAAGGATCGACTACGGTCAAACCTTATAATAAGAAACTTTTCCAAAGCTGCCAGACTCTCGCAGATTTCTTGACGGGCAGAGTACCTTTAAGAAATTTTTCCGGAGCCCAGACTCTCAAAGCACATTTCTAAATCCTAGTGTTTTGCTAGTGTTGCCGACGGCCAGCCGCCTGAAGAGCCACTTGCCCAAAATCCTATTACACCGCGGTAGGATTTTTTGCCTGGTGCCCTGCTTGTGAAGCCAGGACCCGTGCTCTTGCAACCAAGCCCTCTGAAGAAGCCGCTTGGGGCCGAATCCTTTTTTCGCCGCTGCCCTGCTCACGTCCTACAAGCCATCCCTCACCATAGAAAAGAAGCCGGGAAGTGCGTTCCGTGTAGGCATGTCTCCTGAAAGGCCTCTAGCCCCAAAATCCTACTGCGCCACGGTAGGATTTTTTTGCTTGCCCTCTGCTTCCATCTTTAAAAAATTCCTCTGCCAAGGAAAAAGAAGCCAGCTCAGGAAAAAAGTCACAAGCACAGAAAAATCCTACTGCGCTGCGGTAGGAATTTTTGCCTGTGTGCTGCTCAAGCTCTATAAAGCACCTTTCCCAGCAGGAAAGAAGCCAGGACGCTCTTGCTGTGCAGCCAAGCCCCCTGAAGATGCCGCTTGCAGCGGAATCCTATTACGCCGCGGTAGGAAGTTTTTGCCTGTGCCCTGCTCACGCCTTACAAGCCATCCTTCACCATAGAAAAGAAGCCGGGAAGTGCGTTCTGTGTAGGCATGTCTCCTGAAAGGCCTCTAGCCCCAAAATCCTACTGCGCCGCGGTAGGAATTTTTGCCTGTGCCCTGCTCACGCCCTACAAGCCATCCCTCACCACAGAAAAGAAGCCGGGAAGCGCGTTCTGTGTAGCGAGGCCCCCGAAGAAGCCGCTTGTGGCAGAATCCTATCGCGGCGCGGTAGGAATTTCCTGGGTCGCCACAGCCGTTGTCCAAATTTGCAAGCCCCCCCCTCCTGGAGCAAGGGGCCAGTCGCCTCCTGGATGAGGCGTTTGGCTTCGGGCTTCAATCTAGGTGTTTTTCAGAATATAGAGGCTCGAATCCTCCATCGCGCGGGTGCTTCCTATCATTGAGACGCAGAAGTCCCAAAGTATCGGATTGTTCACCCGCCAATAGGGAACGTGAGCTAGGTTTAGACCCCCCCATTCAAAACTTCATTTCCGTATAAGTTGGTTTTCACGGGCCAGAGTCTCAGTAATTTACTTAGCCCCTGCTCGAGACTCTAGTTTCTTATCTAATAAGGTTTCTTAACATAAGGGTCAGCCGTAGGAAATGGAATGGTGTCTTCATCCTGGAAGAGTAACCTTTTTTTTTCTGGGAAAAAATGTAAAAGAACTCCAGTTACGCCACCACCCCGGAAGATTAACGGCGGTTCAACATGTCCTCATGGAGGTTTGGTTCAGATCATTTTCCTTTCTTTTCATGGGGTGATTTGTAGGTTCCAGCCGTTGATCTTCCAGGGTGTATTTACTTGGGATTTGAAAATACCCGTTTTTGACAATCCATCTACTTGTATGGCAGTTTCTGTGAACTTGGGCATTTTTTCTAAAAAACAAGGAAGCAAACACCATCTTTTCGTTTGGGTTTTTAGTTCAGGGAATTGCAATCCTATTTCTTTACTCTAGATAAAGAAACTCAGGACAACACCCTTAGTAGCTTATCTGGGTGGTGGTTTCAAATATTTTGAATTTTCACCCCGAAAATTGGGGGAAGATTCCCATTTTGACGAGCCTATTTTTCAAAGGGGTTGAAGCTCAACCACCAACTAGTTCAAGTTATCCTCTCTTGGCATCATCATGACTGAGGACTCTCAACTTTGACATTATTCGCTTGGGTTGTATCTACGGCACTGATAGTCCAGCGCTGAAGTTTCTGAGTCAACTGCTGGTGTGTCCCATTGGTTGCTTGGGTGAAGTTCGATGTGGGGAGATGGACTGAATGGTTCGTTGGGATGTTGGTTTTGTTTAGTGGTGGGACAGGAAAACATCCAAAGGTTTCATATATGTACCCTCCCTGAAACTAAGATAGCACCTAAAATGGATGGTTGGAATCCTTTTTTTCAGGTGCTATCTTAGTTTCAGGGAGTGTAAAAAACATTGCAAAAAACTCAGATGCACTGACAAAAGATCCATGAACTTGAGGCTGTGAAAGGGATCTGGGTTGCTTGAAATTATACCAGGGGTGAACAACTACCGAGTGATATGAGGATCGTAACAAGCAATGATGATGAGGATGCCTATGAATCAGCTACAACTTGTCTTTTGGAATGTCAAAAGGGCTTCAAAAACAGCTCTCATGTCTTGGGGGGATGTTGGTTTCTTGTCTATGGAACATCTGAAAGACTCTATGATTGAAAGAGAGGGATCTCTTGTAGGTGATGACTGATGACCTATGACATGGAAATATGATCTAGTTACAGAGATGTTAAAGAATGTGAGATTCGGATGTTGAACATCAAGATCCTTATTGGGCCTGGCTACCAATCCATCGAAAACAACGGCGTTTTTTTCGATAACCTGAGACATTCATGAATCTGCGATCTCTGGAAAAGCTCTCGGTGGAGCAAATCAAAGAATCTCTCATTGTGAGAATCCATCAAAACCTTGACTGGGTATATTTACCTACATTTACCATAAAACTCAACCAAATGTAGGTTTGGGTGGTGGTTTCAACTCATTTCAAAGATTTTTTGGAAAAAATCACCTTAAACCTTGAGGGAATGATCCACTTTGACGAGCAGCATATTTTTCATTCATGGCTTGAAGCTCAACCACCAACTGGAAAACCTTGAAAGTTTCCCCCTCTCAAAAAAAGACATGTCACCTGACAGGGAGCATTTCAGAAGAAAAAATCGTCTTCCAAGCGGGATTTTAAAGGGATACCCCACCCGAAGTTTAACAGTTCGCCCCTGAAAAGTTACCTTCCCAATAGGAAAGTAGTCTTCCAACCACCATTTTTCAGGGGCTATATTAAACTTCGGGTGCGTATATATTAATTTTTTTGGATGTTTAAGAAGCTTCACAGCTGAGAACTCATTCGTTACAGCTTCAGGCTGTGCTGGCTTCTTCCTCTTGGGCTTTCTTCAGGGAAAACTCTGTGGTCGTCCGGTACCTTTGGACGCTTGACCCCATCTTTTTTTTGAACAGTTTTGAGTCACAGTCACATCTGATTCACCCCGATGGATTTCAATCTCCGCGGTCTTTGCCCGTTTGGACATCAATTTTTGAGCATAAGGACAGAACGCTCAGCCGCTGTGGCATGTTGCTCTTCGCCCTCTTCCTATCTATCACGCTGAGGAGGGGCACTTAAAAATCATGACCAACGAGTACTAGCTGTTAAAAGACGCGTGAAAAGTTGATGGCACAACTACCAAAAGTAATCTATTTGCAGAGCCAACAAAAACCCAAAATGACATGGGAGTTTCACCATCTACTTTTCAGCTGGTGTTTTTTTTTCCAATTTTCTCAGACACGGAAAAATGCGTCGAAGCCTGTGATGTATTGTATCTTGCGAATTTCTGCTCATTTTATGTTTCCCAGGTAGATTAAAGGGTATCAAACAGAAACTTGACCAGAATAGCAGCTTCCCACCAAAAAACTCTACATATATACGTGATGCTCCAGTTGAAGATGATTCTTCTATCATAATCAAGACAACAAAAATCACTTTCTATCACTGCTTTTTGGAGATATCCTACTGTCCTAAATTTTCCCAAGGCGTTGAGCTTCTGTTTTGACATCATTAAGATTCAGGTACAATTTGCAAAACAAGATCAAGACATATTTTCTGAATGCACCAAAAAAACTCCCGGTGTCCTGGATCTGGCCAAATCATAGCGACCTCAAACACGACCTGGGGCACCAAATGGTAGTTTCGTAAGGGACACTTCCCGGCTATTTCATGGAAACCTAGGTTGGTGAAATATTATTTCAATTTGGCCAGCTGGATGGTGGAAATTTCATCCTTAAAGAAATTCGGGGGACGAAAAAAGCTCCATAGCTGTGATTCCAGAACCATCTGTCAGACAGACGTGGTTCAGAACCTTCGAAAGGCTGATGGATGGATGACTCTGAAGTTGTGGGGCCCCCTACCCTCCAGGGAACTAACATATCCCAGCTTGGGAATAGGAACATCATCTTCAAAATGCCATTTTTGGGGGATATGTTAGTTCCCTGGAGGGTACTTTTAAATTGGCCGAAACTAAATGGGTGACCTTTTTTTACCCCTAAGAAGTAGGGAAATGGGATCGAATCTCAGTTTCCGGCTGCCGAAATGGGTTCCTCGACTGTTAAATTTGGTCTCGTCGATAAAAAGGGTCAAATTAATGGTCTTTTTTGATGACACTTTTCAATCCTGGAAACCTTTTTTGATCCCATCAAAAAAAAAACCGCCGACGGCGGGGGTGGTTTTCACAAAACATCCCAGGTTTTTTTTTTGGATTTTCAGCCAAAAAAGGACCGATTTTTTGCTAGAAAAAAAAAAACATGGCAGCCAACCCAACCCCAACTTTGGAGGCAAACTATCATTCCAAACAGTTTGTTGAATCGTTGCCCCTCTCGGCGGCTCCCTCCAACTCGGAGGATGGATCATCCCAGGACGGACGGTCATAAGTGGTGATCGGATCACCCTCCCGTTTGTAAAAAGCCATGGAGCTCGAGACCCTTTTGGAAGGGGTCCCAAAAATATCTATCCTTAGGGGACAAAAACGATCACCATGGCTAGTAACCACTTACGTTACGTCCCGTCCTGGGAGCCCATCCTCTATGGTTTTGCGACGAAACCGGCGAATGGCGTGAGGAATTTGTTGCCTTTTCAATGTGCTCCTAATCCTGATGGAAGCACCTCCATGGTGTCACATCCTGGAATCATTTGCTATGCCTCCGAGGATCATGTGGCTTGAATATGATGATTTTTTCAGAGGTTGAGATCTGAAGGGTTTGTATGTTTTACCATTCTTTATATGTAGCTCTTGTTTTCTTGGTACAACTGTAAGATGATCAAATTTTCCACAAATATAAGGATATATGATATAGCATAAATAGTCAACTAAGTGGCTATTACTTCATGAGGAGGTAATGAGCATTCGCAGGAATTTTTTTGCTCCATCCCTCAGCTTGTGTGCCTCGCTCGGGTCCAAAAATAGGCACATGATGTTCTGGGACGACTTGTTCTGAACAACCGCGAAGGCTGTATTCATTTCAGTGTTTATATGTACAGTGATTTATTTTATCTTTCATATGCTATTGGGGTCTCTGCTGATATGTTTTCTTTAAAAAAACCTTACCATGTCGCAAGCTTTATTTGTGTCGCAAAGCATGTACAGCCGCAGCACGATGGGACGTGATGGGTTTCCCCCACTTTAAGCAGTTTACATGGGGAATGTCCGCACTATTTTACGATATTTCAGGTTGGTGGTACATGATCAATCTTACCATAGTATACAGTATATTGTGTATACACATACTTTACTATGGATTTGTATATGATAATGATGCAAGTCTTTTTCCAGATACTGCACCGATTCTAAACATATTAGCACAGGGATTCGTTCCTATTGTATTTCTAGATGGATGTATGAATTGCCAAGTAGATGCTTCGGTTCATTTGATGATTCTCGATATTAGGTACCTCTGAAAACACTATACCTGTGTTCGGAAACGGCATCTTCCGCTCAAAGATATTCACTTGGCGTACTTTTTTCAAAAACCAATATCAAACAACGGCTACCCCCTTTCAACAATTTTCCTAGCCACCCAACCGGAGAACATTTCCCAGCCGTACAAACCCCTCTCGCCGGGGAAACCTCAGATGGTTGAATATAGACTTACAAATCCGCATGATTTTCCATCAAGAATCTCCCTTTCCAATGGCTAAACAAAAATGGGGGTGATCCCAACCCACTTACAAACAAGTGCTGGGTCCCGATCCTCCAAGTAGATTCTTACCATCTCGGAATCAGGTGGTCTTATTGATATTGGCTTTGGTTGGTTTATTGCAACCTTTGTCCGTTTTGTGTTGGGCCACCTTTGCCACAATCACCTTCCCAGCGCGCGTGGCCAGCGGCCGCGGCTTACGCTTGGTGAATCGTTATCGCTTTTTGTTTCATCGCTTCAAACCATCGTGTGCCTCGGAGTCGTTGGGGGAAGAGAGGTTCAGGTCAGGTCTTGGACAAAGTGGCGGATTTTGCATTTTGTTTTTTTTGTCAAGTCTCCATTTGTTTCAGGTTTATGATTTTATCATTATTATTATTATTATTGTTCTTTTGTTGGTAGTAACTATAGGAATCACCTCGACTTACCACAAGTTTTCGGGGGTGTGGCTATAAAACTGAGAGGTTTGTGTTTCACCAAGCAGTGGTTTGATGTATTTTGTCCATCGTCAAAGCTATGGAGGTTTTGTGTATTTTTTCCTGGCTGGATGGGTAAAACTCGCACATTTGTAGGCTTGTGGGCTAAAGATTCAACCAATGGTTTGTTGGTGGTTAATGTTAGCGGTTGGGCCTATCAATTGCAATAAGTTGTATGAACGTCATGGCTAGGTGGTGGTTTCAAATGCGTTTTATTTTCACCCGGAAACTTGGGGAAATGATCCAATTTGACTAATGACGAATATTTTTCAAATGGGTTGAAACCACCAACTAGATGGGTATATCATCAGCATATCACTTCGGGATAGGGGCTTGAATACTCAACTACCACGATGAGCCAACAATCAACCATTGACTGAGAAGATACAAAAAGCAATCATTGAAGTGTTGGAGGTACACCACAGTGGTGCCGGGCGATTTTCTTGAAAAAAACACCATCCCAACCTGGACCCCCAAGGCCATCCATTTATAAATGGTTGTTTCAGTTGGATGATTCCAAATCTTTATATAGAAAGTGGTTGTTTCACCATTTCCATCCATTCATAAATGGTCGTTTGGGGTTCCAGGAAGAAGTACCTTCAATCAAAAATGCTCACTTCCGTTCCACCCCTTCTTTTGTTTAAACTGTGGAGGTTTTTACTACGGCCTCTTTTTGCTGTATCGCAATGGTCTCATTGCCCTGTTACCAGTGGTCTTTGTGGAAGTGCCCGAACTTCAAGTACCCTTGATGGGTGCTCTGCTGTTGATCCTCGACTGACCAATCATTCTCCCCCGCAAAAACTAACATGAGAATGAACCACAATTATTTGAAGATGTATCTCCCGTTAAAGCTGGTGATTTTCCATTGTCATGTTCGTTTTCGGGGCGTAACATGTCCCCCTGAAAAAGAGTGGAAGACGATCCGGCTTCCTATTTTTGAAAATGCTGCCTATAACATAGGGAAAGCCATGGATTCGGGGTTTATGAAAATGACCTGTTTGCTAGTACCCCACTGAAGTTTAACATGGAACCTGAAAATCAGCCCCTGGAAAAGGAGATTCCTTTTGGAAACCATCATTTTCAGGTTCCATGTTAAACTTCAGGGGTGTAAAGGAAACTCTTTTTGAAATGACTCAGCACTGAACCCTGTTGGAAAAGGGTCGAAATTCAGCACGGCTTCTTGAAACCACCTGCTTGATAGAAGAAACCAGCGTGAAGGTTGTGAGGGTGCGCATTTCCCCCCGGGTGATTTAAATGGGTGTTTCCGAAAATGGTGGTACCCCCAAATCATCCATTTTAGTAGGGATTTCCATTATAAATCATCCATTTTGGGGTACCCCTTTTTTTGGAAACACCCAAATGGAAAATACTTCTAAGTATCGTACATTCATGTAAATTCTTGTCATTTGACGTGACTGGAAACGCCAGAGTTGCAACGGTGCTTGCCAGATTCTTGGAATCTTGGCTTTCTGACATTTTTCATCCCTTGCCTTTTTGTACTAGAACCCCCGTGAAAACTAACGAATATCACCTGAAAAGTGATGGTTGGAAGATGATTCATTTCCTTTTAAAATGGTTCCTTATTTTCGGGGACAGTCGAGGGTTTTTTTCGGGGGGTATCTTCCTCCGATTATTTTCGGGGCGTCTGGATCCTCTGCGTTTCACAAATTCCAAGGTGTTGGGGCTAGTTTGATATAAGCTCCCTAGAAGCTTGTTCAAAAAACAAAAGATATACTGGGGGTTGCCCAAACCCCGTCACGGTGGGTAAATAATCTATTCCAATTTCTATGAAAGGAAAGCCTATTAACCTTTCATATCCACTGTTACATTCAGTATCATATATGGTATTCTCAACTTTATCAGGCTGATACACGTTTCAGTTGATCCGTCTCATAGCACAGACGCGTTGGTTTTTGACAGGAAACTGGAAAATCCACTCTTACATTGAAAAAACGCCTGTTCTGACCAAGGATTTCGATGGCTTTGCAATCGCGGAAGTATCCATGGCGAACAGCCCAAGCCAACCACATTGAGTTGCTTCTAACCGGTTTTTTGTTGGCCACTTGGAGGAGTGAACAAGAAAAACAGTTTTCTGTTAAAATTAGATAATTGATAGTTAAACTCGTTTTTGTTAGGGGGGAGTCAATATTTTAAGCCAAATTAATGCCATCAGGAACACAGTACCTTATCATGAAACTAGATGGCGCAGTACCAAAAACATAGATTCGGAAAGGACACATTTAGAACAATACATAGAAGCTGTGCGATGCATGCTTACCCTCCCTGAAACTAACGTAGCACCTGAAAATGGATGGTTGGAATACAAGTTTCCTTTTGGGATAGCCTATTTTCAGGGGCGAAAATGTTGGTTTCAGGGAGTCTAATTTAAAGCCGTCTGCACACTTCGGGAGATGAGGGGTTGGACTCTGAGTTTTTGGTTTTGGGGTGGTAGCTCCTGAAGGGTCCTTTTTTTTCCATCAATTGTTTCAAGCCAGCTGCCAGACACATCCTCTGACAAAAGTCCATACTAGTAGAGTTCATTTTTTTCAGGAAAATATTGGGGCTTGTTATTGAATTGATACTATATATTTGTATATATTTATGTTGATATTACTCAAGGAATTTGAGTTTTGTACGGAATTTCCATCTCTTTTTAAGATGAAAATCTACCATCATTTGACCCAAAAACTCCACCGCCATTCTCGATTTGTCCCCGGCCCCGGAGAAAGGTGATCTTGCTGGCCGCAGCGCCTTTACTGGATGTGGATCAAGCAACATCAGCTGAGACTTTAGGTCCCTGGGCATTCCTTACGGAACTGGTCACTCAGCCAATGGGTAACCAGCTTAAACTTTGGGGGGATTCCATATTTAATACTCTTGATGGAAGACATCGGGCTAACCAGTTGAGGTTGATAGTTTATGCCATTATTTATGTAGGGCTGTATACATCCCAGGTGGTTGTTTGGGATTTCTTCCATCGACAGTAGGAAAAAAAAACTTTAAACTTATATTTCATGGTCCTTTGGCTGAGTAAGAGAAGGTCGTCAATCTTCAGAGGAATCGCTTGTTTTTTTTTCTGAAAAAAGGTTTTGAGATAGTTGGAGATGGAGATAGCGATGGTTGTGGCTTTGGGGCCTTGAACTGTGATCCAACTCCATTCAGGAAATTGGTTGAAGAAAATACTCCCCCGAAAACTAACGGCTGGAACATGAAAAAGGCCCAGGGGCAAAAGGAAAGACATTGACAAATAAACCAATCTTTGGTGTTCAAAACAATACTTTTCAGGGGTACATGATAAAAAATCCGAGACGTTTTGTTTCGTTTTTTAGGGGCATTTTGGGATTCCAGCATTTTTTTGTGGTGATTTTCCGGAATTTTGTATGATCAACTGGCCGCGCCAGTGAGCCCATGATTTGGTGATCTACTGACATGATTGATGATGATGATGATGATGATGATGATGATGATGATGATGATGATGATGATGATGATGATGATGATGATGATGATGATGATGATGATGATGATGATGATGAT
>DF239404.1:0-124538 GCA_000507305.1 Breviolum minutum Mf 1.05b.01 | reverse complement strand
GATGATGATGATGATGATGATGATGATGATGATGATGATGATGATGATGATGATGATGATGATGATGATGATGATGATGATGATGATGATGATGATGATGATAACTGATAATAATTACGAAGACAATTGATTTACATATGTTAATAGTGAAGGAGGATGAAGAAGAAAACCAGAACATAAAGAAGACGAAGAACATGAATGGGGATGAAGAGTATTAACAGGATGAAAGGATGGAAAAGGATTACGATGAAGAACACCTTAGTTGAGTAAGATCTCTGGATATGCCAGGGATTCTTGCGAGCTGCCGTTTCCCGTTGTTGAGGTTGGCTGCTATGTGTACCTGTGATAGGCTTGGTGCTGCCAGGGTTATTTGCTCTAAGTATCCCAATCTGGCTCTACTTGTGCCTTGGCAGAACGAACAAAGACCTTGGTTTTTGAATGTAACTCACATGGGTCCATCCCCTCTTGTTTTTTTCCTGCATTTTGGTGCACCCATTTCCAGCAATTCCAAGAAAACACCTGGGTTGTCTTACAAAAAAGCTTGGGGAACCTCCCCTCAGGCCTCACAATAGTGACGACCAGCATCACACAAAAACGCAGGTTTTTTGAGATGATTCCCTTGGGATGCTCCGAGTTCCCACTCATAGTTTCAAGTGAAGGTTTATCCTCATCCACTACTATAAGAATGTACAAAGCCTGCCATTAACGTTAGTTGCTGGGTGAGGGAGCACCCCAGGATGCGGTACCTTTTTACCTGCAACTATACTGTCTAGCCAACTGAAAGGAAACGGCCCAAACCCAAAAAAAACCGAAAATCGAAGATTTTTAACGATCACACCATTGATGTTTGGTGGCTCAAAACCTTTTTTCGTTCACCTCTGACGTGGGGGCAGTTGCCTCATTCAAATCCCATCAATCTTTGGTCACCGTTAGTGCACTTCGCCTTGAACATTTTTCGTCGTGCAAGTTTTTGGGAATTTGGGGCACTTCAAAAAACACGTATACAAACATACAGTGGAAATTGAAGATGGATCAACATTTTCTTCAAATGATCTTTAGGGATCCTCCTTGTCCAATTGGAATCGTGTGACTTCCTAGCTGTCAATGATTGTTCCGCCGCATGGGAGTCATTCTCCTAGGTAGGTTCAAAAAAGGACTGTTATCCATTAGGGAACAAACATATCCCACCTTGTGAAAAAGGAAAGTCATTTTCAAAAGTATCTTTGGGAAGGGAAATATTTTTATATATATCTTAGTTTGCAGGATTGTTATCCATCAGCCCATTTTTCCAGAATCTTAGCATCAACGCCGTTGCCATTCATGGAAATGTTGGAAACACAGGTGGCTTGGAAGGTTGTTATCGGAGAGAGGCAATTTTTGGCATAGGGGTTGGTGAATGTTGCCAGTGCACCGAGGAAACCCACACAAAAGTTTGGTATCTTCTTGTGTCATCACAAGGCGGGGCAGCTTGGAGTGGGGTGTTGGTAAAGATAGATCCAACTACAATAGACCCCCAAGGGCATGGGACCCCTTGGGCCCATACTATTCCCATAACACTCCCATAAGAATCCCTAAAGATATGGGAAGTGTATGGGTCTGGCTTACCAGAAGGGGGTCCGATGTCCTTGGGAGTCCCGGGTAAATCACCCTTGACAAAACCTTGCAATAGTTTGGATACACGGTTGATAGTGGCAAATGAGTTCGTGGTAGGGACCGGGAGAGTAAATCCATGGGTGTCATTCTATGTGACCATTTCCAAAACCCTCCACCCGTGACGCCCGTTTTTTTTTAAATAAGCTTGGATCGATTCATCGATTTGAGAGGTGAAGTTGCTCCAAAAAATGTTGTTCATGCTTGGAATACTACATAATTATATAACCCATAGGATCCATGGGACTGGTATATTTGACTACATTTCGTTGATTTTCATGGTAAATGTGGGTAAATATACCACGCATAGATCCTGGGGTAATATGCTAAAATCTAGTGATCCCTTTTGAAGTATCCTAGTTGTGAGACCTAGCCTCGATTTTTTCTTGACAGATGAACTTTCACCATCCAAACATGAGGTGATTGATTCCCTCAACTGGTGACCCCAACCTTGGGTTTTCTGCATGAAGAGTATTGTGTCCTTGAGCCTTTTTGATTCAACAGTCAGTTCATTTAAATCGTACACCTTACATCGAATGAATTGCCTCTTCCAGGATGGGAATGTTTTTTTCAACATTCCGAAGCAATTCCTACAAAATGATCAGTTCTCATATAACTTTTTGACCTTGGCACATACTGTTGATGGTTCAGAAATCTTGGAGAAACCAGTTGGTATGCACAAAACATCTTAAGCAACGAGATATTTACCATCTCGACTGGCACAACATTTTATTCATCAAGAGTATGAATATCCCCTGTGTGACAAGCGAGTGATGAACATTTCAAGTGTGAACCTCCTCAATGAATCGTAACATCAACTGAGAAGTGAACAAAAACCTTGGTTGTTTGGTTTATGTAGGGCACTATATTTCATTACCCTGTAGTTCATGAAATTAAATTAACATCCCCATTAAGCAAGCAGGATTTCATGCTGCAATTTACCATGGATACCCAAGAGAGCCATATTTGAAAGATTTTTTCCTTTTCCAAGACCCATCATCTTCAGTACCTATGTCAAATTTCCGGTCATTATATCTCAACAAATGGGCTGAATGGGGGCCCGTCTGTTTAGATGAACCACCATCCGATTGCCAATTGCCAACGCTTAAAGGGACCTAAGGGAATGGTAGTTGCACACTTGCAAGGGATTATCATATTCGATGAGAATCCTAAAAATCCAATTGAATGCCGACATCAAACCAGATTTTCATGGGATTTTTGCTGAGTTTTTCTTCCAAAATCACGTCAGGTGGCCTCCACCTATGCCTATGGAGGATCATCCCAGTTCAGTAAGTGGTTAGGATCACCCCCATTTACAAGCCATGAATAACTAACCACTTGGAAGGGATCCCACAACCACAGGAATTGGGGATTTTACAATCACCATGGTTATGAAGCACCCAAACGGGCCCAAAGGCGGACCTTATGATGAAGGGATGCAAAAAATCACCACGAAATTTCCCCTCTCTGCGGCCCTTGGCAGCGAGATTTCTCGCCAGGCTGGAGCAGGTTCCCTCTGCCGACTGATTAAGATCTTGATGTCAAGGTCGGGATGCGACAAAATTGACAAAACTTCACCCACCTTCCGAAGGTTGCTGTTTGGGGGATTTTACAGAGAGTTTCTCCCTACGGTATACCCCTTGGTGATAGGGATTACAGCAAGTATGGGAATACATATAAAAATCACCCAAAAAAACCAAGCCGCAGAAGAATGGAATGGGCTACTTTTCCTTTTTTTGTTTTTCTTCATGGCTTAGTTGTTTGTCGGTTTTTAGCTGACAGAGGCACAGCAAAGCAAAGGTCTTTCTGGACTCTTGGCGCAAGGTTTCAGCATTTGTCTGGGCAACTTATAACGACCAAAACGTTGAGGTCACCTTCAATGGTGGTGAAAAGTAAGGGAAATTTCCCCCAAATGCAGGTTTAGGAATTATACTAATTTGCCCAGATTTCTTGTCACAAGCTTTGATTTTGAAGCTCTTTACAAACAACGAAGGGCCATGTAACACAAAAGTGTTGACGGGTATGAATAAAGGCCGATAACGTATCTAAAACATGCTCATGTCAAAAAAGCCGACATGTTTGGGAAGGTGTTCTTTCTTCCATTGGAAGAAACGATGATTGCAAGTCCAACTAAATGGTCATGATGGGAATGAAGACATGTTTTGTTTGGAGTCCAAATGAGTCATTAGAAACCCTTCGAAACTCTGGGGATGGTTCTTTTTCATACCAGATCATACAACCATCTTCAATGTGGGGGGTATTGTTAAATTCCAAGCTGAGGGCAAATCCCTTCAAAAAAAGGGGGGGTTAATCCAAGAAATCTCCAACAAGACCCACTGAAGAACGGACCCCGAAAAAACCTGAATATTTCCAAGAGCTCGAGCTAGCAACTTACACAACGGGGTCCGTTGGGATTCGGTGCCATTCAATATTTGATGGAATCAAGGATTGCGATCAGCTGGAAAACCTGGATTTTCTCTTTGATGTGGTGCGCAGCTCAACAAAGTCTATCGTGGTGGTGCTCACCCCTGAACTCTTGAAGCGTGTTTGGTGCGCCGGTGAAATCGTAGCATGGCCGACTTTTTCGGAGGTTTGGAGGTCCGGTGGGAATTTTGAATCGGCTAAAAAACATGAGACATTTTGAAGGATGTCTTTCCAACATTCAATCCGCTACACCAGAAATTGCCCATCATCCTCAAAGATGTGAGCGCTTCTAAGCAAAATGAAAAAAAACCTCGCTCCCACACAGATCCCAACCCAATGGTTCACGGTCCCACAACGGGTTCGCGATAGTTTTTTTTTCCAAACGGTTGTCAACGGTACTTTTTGGGTTGGCGCCAAAAAAAATCTACCGAGGCTACTGCCTATAAAAACTCCATCACCACGGTGCCATTGCTGTGCAATGGATTTCGTCCCATGGGTGAGAGCTTGCAGGCATGGCCATGCGGTGAAGGATGATTTCTGGGGTGAAAACCTGCCTTAATTTATCCGAGATTCATGGCAGAAGGGGTTTAGGTTTGAGTTGTGGATGATTGTCATGCCGTGTAGGGCATAGGGGTCATAAAAAAGCCCCTTATGAGAATTTTTATCAATCAACCAGTATAATGAGATGAGTTAGATCTGTTTTGTTGCTCAAACTGCAGTAGCACTACGCTAATGGAAATCCTCCAAAATGATCAAAGAATGCAGGTTGCCGACTTCTTGTAATTCGCTCAGATTGTAGCAACGGACAATGACACAACTTCCGGAAGCAAAAACCATGTGTGAGTAGTCCTATGACCCAGCTAAACGGAGTGTGATCTATTCATGGGACATGAACTTGCTGCAAGATAGTTCTTCATGATGAATGATTGTCCCGGATCTCTTGAATGGTGGAAAAGGCACAATCAATCTGATGTGTTGACAAAGGCGGTGTAATTCCCTTGAAGGTTTTTCACTTTTGGAGGTTTGCCCAATGGGAACTTCACAACTAAACATGACACATCGACCAAATATCGGCTGCAAAAAACCACGACTCTTGCAGCGAATCGTGGTTTCGAAACGACTTATGGTTGGCGTAAGTGTTTTTGTTGGAAGACGATAATTAAAAGCAACCAAAAAATTACTTCCCCGAAAACTAAGATGGAACTGGAAAATGAACCCCTTGAAGAGGCGAATCCTTTTGGGGTTCCCATCATTTTCAGGTTCCAGCCGTTAGTTTTGGGGGGTATATATAGATCAAGGTTGAACAGCCTGGGGTTTGTAAGGCCAAGCATTGTTAAATAAATGGTTGGAAATCGACATCATCCATTGGATGATGATTTGCCAAATCTTTATGGATGGAAATGGTTGGAAATCACATTTGGGGGTTTCCTAAAATGGTGGTACCCAACAACTATGGGTTTTCCTACCAAAAATGATCATTTTGGGGTGTTTTGGGGGTACCACCATTTAAGGAAACACCCATTTCCATCCAATTTAGAGGATGGTTGCTTTCGGGTTCCAGGATGAACTTGTCCCTCGCAACACATCAGACATGATGAAATGTAATGGGACTTATGATCACCTTTTCTCGATTTGCGCTAAACTATTTCATGTGACCAAAAAAAACGCACCTTGCACTTTGCACCTCAAGGGGAGACACTCCAAGTCGAGGATGAACAAAATCATCAATTTTGGGCCCAAACAGTCATATTTTCAGGAGATCATTTTCGAAATGCTCCTACTTTTTGAGACAGCTAATGTTTTTTGTTAAAACTTTGCAGGCCAGAACCATAGAACCCACTCTAATCCTCCCCCAAGTCATTGAGACAACTCAATGGAAATCCGGGATCACTTTCTTGAATCTCAAAAATGGATATCCGGGATCACTTTCTTGAATCTCAAAAAACAACTTGGCTGGGCTGTACATATCGTGATTTTTTCAAATGAGCAGCCAGGATGACCATTTTCCTTGTTTGGGCATTCCTACGGGTGGGTGGAGGTGTGGGTGCTTTCAACCCACCAGCGGGAAAACCTCAGCCGCCTTCAGGTCTTAGCCAGTTTCTGGGGCCCGGAACAGATGCAGATGTTGGCGAACCATGGTATTTCCTTGGTGGTTCCTTTGCTAAAAGTATGGTTAGTAGACTGAGGTGGCCTCAATGTGCGTAAGATTAAGGTGCTTGGAAGGAAGGAAATCCTATAAGATCCCTGAAAAAAAGCGTGAGATGTGCCCATGATGGTGGTATAGAGGATTTTCCTCTACTGGTATAATGATCCCTCAGATCTTCCCTATGAATCCCTTCATTCTATAGTGAGCTGAGCAGCTATTCTCAGATTAAGCACATCTTGGTTGAAAGAGCAGAGAAAATCTAGATGTTTTGCTCCAGCCCGCGAGGTTCCTTCAGAAAAAGGACTTAGAAAAATGATATCACAAAAGAGATGCGTTAGAGAGTCGAGAGTCCTTCCCAAGAAACAACTTTCATGCAGGGCCAAAGCTACAACCCAGGGGTGGACCATTTTTGGTCCAAGAAAAACACAGTGATTTCGTAAGATGTTGATTGTTTTGGATGTGAAAATCCAACCACTTGATTTGAGTCAATGGTGCTTTTCAGAATGAATCATCTTGGATTCCTTTGTTTGGTGATTTCTTTACGGATTCTACCATGGGCACCACCACCACCACCACCACCACCACCACCACCACCACCACCACCACCACCACCACCACCACCACCACCACCACCACCACCACCACCACCACCACCACCACCACCACCACCACCACCACCACCACCACCACCACCACCACCACCACCACCATTTGGGAGACTATGTTTGGACCTTTTTCCAAGCATTGCGAAAAAGCAAATCCAAGGAAGATGTTTGTAAAAAGTGTTCGGGTTTATAAACATCCAACCGAATTCTCGGGTCCAGGAACCTGTTTTTACGAAACCGTGGAAATTTCTCCCAGGGTTCCAAAACCTTTTGTGACTTGAGTTTGTTTCTGTGCATCTGTCTACCTGAAATTTCACAGAAACAAAACACAATAGGTTTCCAAATAGGAATCTCTCAAAATTGAAGGGGTTTCATTTTCAGGGTTGTATCTTAGTCTTTGGCGGTTTTCAAAGTTTTAGAGATTTGCTTTCTAAAGACCCAAAGACGAAACGTCATTCACTGGGTATAACGACCTCAGCAGCAGTGACCCCAAATGGTTGCATCTGTTTTATTCAGGGAATCCGCACTTTACCCAGATTCATCTTGAAATTGTGATCCCACCGTTCACGGGAAGGAAAAGGACAATCATCGACTCAAAAGCGCCGTATCTTTGGTGAGATATGTGATCGTTCCCAGTAGGGTCGCCTTGAGCCGAAACGATTCATCTTGAAACGATCGAAACGATCGAAACGATCTCAGGATGTTCAGAACGCCTATTTGTGGATGCAACAGGAATTGAGTCCTCTTCGTTTACCCAGGTTCGGACGAGTATCTTGGCGTGACCGAGGTGGCGTCGATTTTCGGCACGATTGAAACTTGTGAAGTGAGATACTTGATATAAATTTACTTCCTTCCCTTAAGGGTGAACTTGTGAAGGACACAATTATTGTGATTTGTCTATAGAGTGTGATGGTCGATATCTTCCATCAGTTCCTATAGCTGGGCCTGGTAGTATGGAATGATCCTTTCACAGTACACTCCCTGAAACTATATAACTTAGCCCCTCTTAAATAGACCATCCAAAAATATAGATTTCATCTTCCAAACATTGATTTTCAGAGGATATGGAACCTTCGTTTTCGGTTTTTGGTAAAAAACCACCTTCTTTTCCGGAAAATCCGGGGGAATCAGTTGCGAATTTTCTGAAGACAATGTTTTACCCATACAGTTACCCTCCAGTAAACTAACATGGTAATAGAAATTCACCTTTTCCAATAGGAAATGCATCTTCCAATGTTGGATTTTCCATTGCTATGTTAGTTTACCGGAGGGTAAATCTTTAATCTTCCTGTATGACTTGTCCATCTTGTTGTACCATAAGAAAAGGTCACCTCTTGGAAGATTTTAGGTGAAAAGTAAGGAAATCCTCCTCCAAAGATGTCAGGAATGGTGGGTTGGTGATATATTCATCCAAATTCACGTTGAAATTGAGAGGATGTACAAGGTATATATATATATATACACCTTTGTACAAGCTCTCAATTTCAACGTGAATATATGATTTATAATATATAATTATATAATAATTAATTCTTAATATATGATATATATATATATATTTACTTCTTTTTTATATGCATACATATTTTCAAATACAACTCCATTTAAACCTACACATGCACCGCCCTGGGTTGTCTTTTCCGATGTCAATTTTTCCCTAAGGTTTGGCGTCGCGAGGCGGTTGTGGTGGACTTGTTACAACGTTGTGAGTTGCCCAGTTCCTCCACATCTGCACAGATCATTGCCGAAGGTTTCGGGCGTAAAAAACCATGGTTGGGACACTGGGACACCAGGGGTTTCCCATGGTTAAATTCGTCAGAAATATGGGGATGGGGATGGGGATGGGTGGCAGAAAGTTGAGAAAAAAAGTCTTGAGAAGTTTGTTGTTCCTTTGTTTTGGATGAGTTTTGAATGGAGGGTTCTGAAGCAGTTTTTTTTTCCATCACTAGAACGACTATATCCCTTGGTCCTCTGAGTCACCTTTTCCCCAGTGTTTTTCCGCTGCGCCGAAAAAAACCACTGACTGACACGACGTGGGGAAGTTGCGGCGAAGCGGCGCGGCGTTCTGTGCGCGGCAGGAAAACACTACAATCCCAACGGTGCTCGCATTTTAATCACCAGCTGCATCACAGATGCGGAGGTGGGATGGTGGGATGGGATGAGGGGAGGTTGTTTAGATAAAGTGGTTGGAAGTGAGTGGATGAGGGTTACCTTGATATGTATGTAAAAATATTTTTATATATGTATATATGTATATATGTATGTAAGATGGCTCTTATATATGGCTTACCTATATCTGACCGAAAACCACTTAACCTCAGGTATTATTGAATTCTGTGACTATGGTAGCTTTGTTCAGCCACTGAAGAGGAAAATTTGGTTATATTAGTTATATCATTGGACCTTTGTGGCAAGGTATTAGGGGGAAAACTGTGGAAACATGGATTTGTGAAATTCCAGCATCATAAATATTCATCAAAATTTCAGGTACCCAAAATTCAGGTACTGCTTAGGAGATGGAAAGTACCCTTACATAAGGAAAATGTTTTGTTTTCTTACATCGAGGTGTTTTTACCAGAGCCCAACGAAACGGTCGGGCTGGAGTTGATAGGTGGGATTGGACTAACGGCAGCATTCAACGAAGAGAGGCTTTGAAAAAAGCTTAGAGGGTGAAGCCACATTTTTGCTCCCCGGATGATGAACATTTACATCGAAATGATGGTGTTTCTCACCTGCTCAGATCATTTTGTTCTCCCATTTGCAACGATGTTTACTCCACCTGAAGTTTAGCATTTTCGCACCTGAAAAGCTACTGGGACCCAAAAAGAAAGGCAAACGTCTTCCAAATGACTCATACTTTTTCAACGGAAACTCGCTTAAATTTCGGCAGTGTATACTCTCCCACCTTTTTGGGGATGCCTAAGGAAAACATGGGCAGCTTTATTGCTCAATGTGTCTGTTTTGTACATGGATCTCAGGTGTATTTTTGATGGAGTCATGTCTCTTTAGCTTTGATCCTTGCATAAAACCCAAGTGGAAACAGCCTGGTGACAAAACAAGGGATGTTTTCAACCAAAGGATACCAAAAGGCTCCCTTCAAATAAAGGTCTTTCTATCGCTTCTTTCTTAAACAAATTGTGACACACTTCAAGCTAAACACGTCCTCGAGGACGATTCGACATGACATGGCATGTAGCTGTTTTATTGTTTCCTCCAAACATTTTCAGGTTTTTTCCCTTTCCCCACACATGTTTTTTCAACCTTCACACGGGGGTGCCGAACCTTGCCTCACCACCCCCGGTGACCGGTGGCGCGTCCCAACTCCACCGAGGCGTTGTCCACTTGCGAAGCCTTTCAGTGTATGCTTCAAGCTCAACTTCATGTGGAGTCATGGCATCCAAGGGGGGTTCCCAATCCATACGGAAAAGGGGGGGGGTCGAAAAGGTATGGATATATCATGATATATCTGTTAGGGGATAGGGCAGTCAGTTGGGTCCCAACGATTTTCTTATATAAATTTGTTGTTTTTGATGATTGTTTGACCTGGGAAATGATGTTGGGATATTTTGTAGGGTCATCAATCATCACATGACTTACATCTATGGATTTCGTGATTTCCCATCGAAGCGTGGCACATGAGATCTTAGTATTGGTTTCTATAACTTCTAAGGCCCTCAAATAGGGGTACGCTCCTGGGAACAAGTCCATATCCCACACTTTTCAGTGGATGATGTTCCAGCTGGCTCCCGTTGCGGTGGGTGTGTTTCCTCGTTCCCGTTTGAGGGGAAAAACCATACAGCTTCTTCCTTGATTTTTGTTTTTCGCCTCGCTTAAACAAGGTTGCAGATTTGTCCCCTATACATTTTCCGAAACAAGCTCCCACAGATGGTACCAAGCCGGATCTAAATGCAGTAAATATTGGTCAAACCCAGGGTTTGGCTTTGTTTGATTTTTTGGGCCAAATTTCTGAAAAAACCCTGTGAAACCTGATTTTTTTTGGGGGGTGGCAACTGAAGATGACCCACAAAGATTCCACAAGATCCCACTGCTCCCTAATGAGTCGGAGTTGAAAACTCTAGGAATGTGCGGTGGCACAGAGCAGTCGACAGATGGAACGCTGGAGACCAAGAGCATCTTGCTAGAAAAAAATGTATATTTTTCAGATGGGTCGGTTCAACCACCACCAAGATTAAATTACCCATTTTGGAGGTATCATCCAATACACATGTTGGGGGTAAATTTGATGGAATTTCCCATTCTTTGGGTTGGTAATATAACCCCAAAATTGGTAAAAATCCAAGTTTTTTCCTGGGAAATGTATCGAAATGTTTCTTTCACCAACTTTTGTTGCAAGTTTTCTTCGGAAGTAAATCCCCCCGTATCGTTTTCATAGAATTACGTTTCTTCAGACTGGTTTTTCCGAAACAACTTTTTTCGTCGTCTCATTGGACAGGTCCGAAACAGCCATTTTTTTTCTGAAGTTGTCCTGAAGAACCCTGTTGACTACCTTCCTTTATAAATGGGTGGAAATGGTGAAACAACCATTTTCCTATAGAAAGGTGAAACAACCATTTTTCTATATAAAGAATTGGAATCATCCAATGGTTTGAGGTTTCACGGTAGTCTTATTTTTCAATCCTTGAGGAGTTTCTGCAAGAAAGAAGAAATCTAAGCGTATTTGAACTGCTTGAGCCCCTAAAATCATCAACATCTTCCAAGTAACACGTCACGACTTCATGGGAAAAAAAAACACCCATCCGTTGTGATTTGGCACGTCTTTCCATCCGTTGTGATGACGAGATATGAGTTGGGTGAGATGACTTGGAATCTCAAATTTCACCCGGGAGAGGTTGTGGGGAAAAGCCTTCGGCCTTGTTTTTTTGTTTTTTTTTGGCGGCAGGCATATTATTTGGTGGTGCTGCTCTTCCGTGGGGTTTTCCAAGATCAACGTTCACTGTGCTGCAGTGGTGATTTTTGTGGTTTTTCGGGGGATTTCCGAAACCCTACCGAAACCCTGGGACCAATGCTTCTGAGAGTCTCAGTTGAGGGTAAGTGTCCACCCCGAAAAACAACGCTTTTAGTGGGAACAGATCTTTTAGTAGTTGGGGAAGAATCATTAACCGCCTGAAAAGACCAACATGTCCCCTAAAAATCAATGGTTGGAAGATGAGCTTTCCTTTTAAAAGGGTAACTTTTCGAGGGACATGTTAATTTTCAGGGGGTAATGGGGACTGAACAAAAATGAAGTCCACCAGTTGGTTGCGAAATTCAAGTTACCAGGTGATTCAATTACCCTCTGGTAAACTAACATAGCCATGGAAAATCCCCATTTTCAATAGGAAATAAATCTTCAAAGGCTTCATTGTCCAGCCAGCTATGTTAGTTTACCGGAGGGTAGTGACCTTTTATCCCCGAGCGTTTGGAGGTCACCAACCTTTGAAGGGGTCACTGGACATCACCATCCCAAAAAGGTCACAAAGAAACTAGCTGGGAAAGGATTTTTTCCTGGTTGGCAAAGCCATAGTCTCTGATAAACGAGGATGAGTTTTCCACTTCTAGCCACTAAAGTGGTGAACAAAATCTCGAAAATCCCGAGTTCGGTTTGCATGAAAAAGAAGGGTTCGGTTCATGTACAGTATATGTAACTCATCCATCCAAGATTCACCACAAAAATGAGGAAAAAGATCGAGATCACCTCAGCTTCGCCATTTATGACCTCAGCAAACTGCTACAATTTTTTTCTGCATTTGTTGAAGGTAAAACGCCCTTCAGGATGCTCACGACCCTGCGGGGCAAACCAACCCCCCCCCCTACCAAATCAGAGCGAAGCCATTTGGGCCTTGCAAAGGGCGCCTAAGTGGTGGCAACTCAAAGATTTTTTATTTTCATCCCTACTTGGGGAAATGATCCAAATTGACAAATATTTTATCAGATGGGTTGAAACCACCAACTAGGCGTTGATTTTTTCCGAAGCCCTTGTTGGCATGACAAACGGAGCAGGCCTGGGCAGGATCCTGTCGTGCGCCTTTGATGAAAGCTGCGAAAGAAACTTGGAGGTGGTCACAGTGATTGCAGATACCCACTTCGACTTTGTTGGTGCCTTGCCTTTTATGAGGTCTTTGTCGACTTCTTTTTTGCGTTTTGAGTAGTGAAGTTGCGATGTTTTTTTTCCATTAGGGGTAAACACCAACAATTATGGAAAGCAGGACGGACAATTTCCCATGAGATTTTACTTCTGGCAATTGATATGTACCCCACTGAAATTTAATGTAGATACCCAAAATAGCCATGTTTGAAAGGAGATACATTCTAAAACTTATCATTTTGGGTATCTACGTTAAATTTCGGAGGCGTAGATCTCGACTTTTCAAAAGCCCATGTTGAAATCCTGGTGTCAGTAGATCCTCAAAAATAGTAATTACCTCAGATCATTTATGTCGATCCTCATAGACTTTGGTAGTAGCACTTTCTGCCTCTATATAAAAAGTTTTTGAAACAGAAAAAAAGTGTCCATGTGAACTGATCCAAAATGTGGTACATTTTGTTTCAGTGTGTCACACCCCTCGCGAGGTCTAAACATGTCAGTCTCCCAGCAAGATTCATGGAGTCAAGTGAAGCAGGAGACATGTGTCGGAAGTTTTGAGCACCCACTACCTGACCTGAGAAAACCTCCAGCTTGTGGGTGTTTCACACCTTAGTCACAGCCTCGAAAAACTAGAAAATATGACAATGGAAAAGCAATTATGTTTAAGAGGAGATTCAAATCTTCAAAGGGTTGTTTTTGCACTGTTGATGTTAGTTTTCGATTTTTTTTGACAAATCTTTCTCCCTGTTTTATGATACAAGCCAGAGCCACCAAATACTGCAAAAAATGAGGCCGGTGTTTTTTTGAGGCATTCGGGCATTCGGGTAATCATTGGAAAATTGGATCATTAGAGCTTTGTTTGAAACATGCTGCGGGTAATGAGTTGGGTTCCAGTCCCACTCACAACTGTCAAACAATCGCCTCCCTGAAAAGCAAGTGCGAACTGTTAGTTTCAGGGAGGGTAAATTCTTCAGTTTTTCTTTCGTGGTCCCTGAACAAAAAACCTGAACTTTCCACGGCGTCATCGTTTGACAGGGATATACTGCTGTTATACTTGCAAGGTACTTTTGGATTGTCAATTTGATTCTAGTTGAGATATATATATATATATATAAATTGTTGTTTTTACACATCGATGTGTAAAAACATATAGATTTATATCTCAACTGGGGATTCTGATCAGATCACTGTCAACCATGAAGCTGGAAGCTTCCATCAAAATCGATCCATGAGATGCCTGTGTTGTGTATGGCTTGGAAATTTCCATCCCTGCAAAACACAACGGCTGAAAGGCACCTGAACATGGACCCCTTTGGAAAAGCAGAAAACACCGACCCAAATCCACCCATTTTTAGGTTCCAAAATGTTTGTTTTCGAGGAACAGTAACCACCAGTGTGTGTCCCCCGGGAGCCTTAACGGTAAAAGCATAACTAGGTGGTGGTTTCAAACATTTTTTATTTTCATCATTTTCATCCCTATTTGGGGAAGATTCCCAATTTGACGAGCATATTTTTCAGACGGGTGGTTCAACCACCAACCAGATAAAGATTTTTCTCCTTCTCGCAAGATATCGATGGATACTTTTCTTCCCTTTCGGGACCATGAGGTTGGTGAATCTATCACCCCTGTTTTTCGTCCCCGAAAAACCAGAAACGCCCCCCCCCAAGGCCGTGGATTCCCACGGGCAAAAATTCTCAAAGGGACACCGATTTCAGGCTTTTTTTTCCATTCGTAGTTTGGTGCTGGATGAAAATGAAGATCATCCCGTAGTATCCCCTAGTATCCTATCTCCAAGTGTTACCAGGAGGAAAAGGAGGAAAACACCCAGATTACGCAAGCAGCACCTTGAACTTTGTTTCAGTGAAAATCGAGACACGATTTTGTTCATATTCGATCATGTCGCACTATCCTTTGAAAACATCTAGGGAAAGATATGGAAAGATCATGTTACCGTCTTACCGTCCGACATAATCTTTTTGAGATGTATTTGATAGTTAGAGGCGCAGGAGTTGATTCCAAGTTGACAGAGGATTTTTTACATCTGCCTGGAACCCCAAACAACCATTTATAAATGGATGGAAATGGTGAAACAACCATTTTCTATACAGTATAAAGATTTGGAATCATCCAATTGAAACAACCATTCATAAATGGTTGTTTGGGGTTCCAGGTGATTATTTTTTCAACGGACCTCTTTTTTGTGGGGGATGATCATGATCCATGATTGTGGTGAGAAAGAATATGTAACTGCCATTGAGATAGCAGTGGCCTCGATGAAAGCCAAACTCTGTACCCAGCGACCATTTTGTAAAAGTTTCGGAGGAATTCGGAATGCATTGAAACTAATTCGTACTCAAGGAAGTAGTTGTGTCATGCAAAACCCTCTGGCCATTTTGTTCCGACCAAACGCCAAACGAATCACTCCAAGTTGAATGGTTCAGGATTGGGTAATCGGAGAATCGGATTCCAATTTTGGGCTTAACAAATCTAGTTTTGAATTCATTCAATGCAATTTACAAAGATACCCCCCGAAAACTAACACCATGCAGGGAAATAACATATCCCACCGTGCTAAAAGGAAAAACATCTTCAAAAGTGCCTTCGATAGGGGATATGCACGTGCCCTGGAAGGTATATCCCTTGAAAAATAGACAGTTGGGTTCAGATGATTCATTTCCTTCTGAAAAAAATGGGTCCTGGAAATCAGAGGTCGACATTTAATTGTTCATTTTCAGGGGGGGTATACATGTGTTTTCAGATCTCTTTCTGGAGTGGTACTGTTGATGGTTCAGAAATCCGGTGATCACCACCTGGGATGTCTAAAATCTTGTAAATCATGGGATAAACTACCAACCTCAACTGGTGAGTTGATCCCGGATTTCTGAACCATCAACCGTAGGTAGGATCCCCATGATTCACCCAGCACCTCGGAGATTCAGCTCGAGCTTGTTTGAAGGGAACTAAATCCAGGTTGACAAGATATCATGGAAATTTCAACCAGATGTACCGTATTCATCCGCATATATTCTAGTAGGTTATATTTATATAATTTCTTGATGTTGATGTTGAAGTTGATGTTGTCAATGTTGATGTTGTTGTGTTGAAAAAGTCTATCCCAAAATGATCAATCAACTATTCCAACAATTTTCAATACAACCCGGAGTTTCGGTTTCGCAACGAAACGCCAAGTCGACCAGGTCTATAAACGTCTTCTAAATGTCATTGCCTTACCATTTTCACCTTTGGCATCCGATGGCCTCCAAAGGAAGCAGGTGTCGGAACGTTGCCACAGATCGCCTTGGTGGAAGTGTCGGAAAATTTCGCAAAATTTTGGCGTGAAACACTGGACTTATATACCATGAACCCCCCAAACCTACATTTGTAGAGGTTTTTATGGTAAATAACCTGATTTTTAGGTGGCCAAAACCCAATTTTTTTTCATGGTTTTGGGGGCTCATGGTACCTAGAACCCAACTGATCTCTCTTTTTAGGGCTTGACTATTTTGCGAAATTTGTTTTTTTGGCCAGTCTTTACTTGGAAAATGGGATAAGTGTCAATATATATATATATATATACACACGTATATTGGTATATCTATATCTATTTAGGTACATCAGTTATCTATTTTTTAAGCTCAGGTAAAACTGATGGAACTGTCAATGTTGCTGAAGCTGTTCTCTGGTGGTTGGAAGGGGATTAACGGAGCTCCGGGTATCTGACATCTTGGTTTTATGTCATGGTCATGGCCCATCTTCAGATTTGTGTCAAGATTTATTACTGAGCTGTGATATTGGGGGAGCGATTTGGAGCCAGGGGTGATGTATTTACCTACTAAATGAGGAGCTAAAGAACCCCAGAATCCTCAAACTCACAGGGTAGTTATTCCGTAAAACGAAGAAATGCAGGAGCCAATCGAGCTGCCATTTCCACCTTTTGTTGGCCATCTTGAACATCACCTGAATGATTCAAATTCATTGTTCTACAGAGGAACCTTTAAGTACTTTCAGGAGCACCAACATGATCTTTTTAGTCTTTTTAATTGCAGAGCGAAGTATTGACCGAGGTGGTAGAGATTGCGGAGGGATAATCACTCACTTAGCCTCGGAAAGTGGTTGGTGATTATGTGTATGCTGGCCAAACGAGTGCAACTTGAGGATGAGATATCACCCTCCAAAAACAAGACGAATTTCACGATTTCCAGAAGGATAATTGTATTAGGAAACCAAAGTATATTTTTTTGGAGCAGGTTTTAGGTTCCTAGTCCCCCCTCCGCACACACTGACACAACTTTGGCTGCTTTTAAATAGGTACTAGTGATAAATTTGCTGATAGTACGAGTATTGCTATGCAAGTACTAGTATTACTTCATTCCCAAGAGCATTGCTTCTACTACGACTAAGTAGTTATACATGAGTACAACAAAAACTAGTAGTATCGAATAGTAAAACCAATACGTATTACTTGGGTTGTCCCCTCAGTTTCGGTAAATAAAGGTTGATAGGGCTCTACTGCTAAAATCCTGGTGGTTGTTATTTCTGGGAAGGGGGACAAGCCACATACAAGTACTTCTGCCCTTAAAAATCGGAGGTGGCTGAGATTTCCTCGCGCTTTCACCGTTACAAGGCGCTACCAAGTGTGTGAAAGTGGGGTTGGTGAAGGGGTTGGTTGATGCATGATGGGTACATCAACCCCTACACCCTAGAAATTTAACATAGCCCCTAAAAATAGGCATTCCCAAAAGGAAACTAGTCTTCCAATCATCAATTTTCAGGGGCTATGTTAAATTTCGGGGGTGTAAAGATTAAAAAGAGCAGTGAACAAAACTCTTGTGACCTTCCATTATATTGGTTGGTTACAAGGGATCCTTACAATGGCTTGTTACAATCCCCATATAACTGGGTAGGATTTCATCCCCTAGATAACCTAGCCAACCACGGTTTTGATCACTACCTCACATGAAGATGGCAAAATTGGCAAACTTAGACTTCAGACTACCAAAAATTGAACGTACGTGATATAGAAGGAGCACCGTAGCACATTGGGATGACAATGTGTTTTCCGATCCTCAAATAGGTAGCAAGCAAAGAAACCCTATAGAATCATAGAATCCTCAAAATCACCGGGTAGGCTATAGTGTCTCAAAACAACAGGGGAGGTGTCCCTCTAGGAAAAAATTGTAGCAGGATACCCGGGACACCAGTTTTTTTCGCACAGATTTGCACACCCTCACATTTATAGATCCCCCCAGACATTTTTGGACACAACTTGAGATACTGTTGGTGGAAGAAGTCCAGACAACCACCTGGGATGTATAAGATCCTGTAAAGAATGTGATAAACTACCAACCTGAACTGGTGATCGCCGGATTTCTGAACCATCAAGTGTATTTTCATATTAGGGTGTTTCCGAAAAATAGGGGTAACACCCCCCAAAACGGATGGTGAAATAATAATGGAACACCCCTATCAAAAATGGATGATTTGGGGGTACTGTACCACCATTTTAGGAAATCCCCCCATATAGATTTGAACGACTTGGATTCGGTAAACTTTCCAGGATTGGGAACATGCCTTCACATGCCAAGGATCTTACCACGGCAACGATTCGTGATGCAGAAGATGATCAGGTTGGCAACCTGACCAGCTCCCAAGCGTTGAGCGAGAATGAGAGCTGCATGAGCCCAGGTGCCCCAGGAAACCTGGAGGGGGTTGGGTTGGGGATGCGAAGTTGGACCCTTCCACTTCAGGTGTGCCAGGATCACGGAAAAATATCTCCCACTTTCAATGGGAAAGGTTGGGGAAAATTTATCGCCTCAAAGGGATGCCGCCGTTGGGGAGGTTGGTTAGTTCAGGAGGGTATCGGGTACCCTGAAGTTGAACAAATTGACCCTGAAAAGTTGTGGAAGTGGAAGACAAAGATGTCTTTCCTATTGGGACTATTGGGTGTAACTTTTCAGCCCATGTCTTGCAGACATTTTCGGGGTTGAATTTTTTGTCGTCGGTAGTGGGGATTCGGTATTTTGAAACACCCGACACCAGAAAAGAGTCGGCTGAGAAGGGTCCAACTCCTGGAAAAAACCACTGAATTCCTGAGTGCGAAGAAGGGGTCATTATATTAGGTTTTCCATTTGGGGGGATCCAACTTGATGCAAATATATGGTGATTTTGAGGGATTTCCTTTACTATAGTGTATTGTTTGGGTTGGGTTGGTGATATAATGACCCCTGGTGAATGAGGAAAACACCTTTCAAATTTGCCGTGCCAAAATTTTTCCGAAGAAAAGTCAAAATATTATTCCAATTCAGCCGCTGGCATGCACGTATGAATTGGAAAGAATGAGTGGAGGTTTTTTCCCCCTCTTTGAGGGGATGTCTAGGTGGTGGTTTCAAACATTTTCTATTTTCACCCATATTTGGGGGAAGATTTGAAAAACTTGACTCATAATTTTTCAAATGGGTGGTTCAACCACCAACTACCATGAGCCCCCAAAATCATGGTTTTGGCCACCTAAAAACCACCTGGAAAACATCGTGTGCCATGTTTTTAAGCAACTGTGACTGGTTTTAGGGGTAAAGTTGATGGAAATTAACAGCAACTTGTTTTCCAGGCAGGTTATTTAGCATACAAAACCTCTCAAAAATGGTAGGTTTTGGGGAAAACCCATGGTCGATTTTTTTTGAGGTGTCTCTTCCTCCTGCGGTCAGGTGTGGAGCACTTTTCGGGAAGCTCTCAACCAGAATCGCCGGAGTGTCCGTACTTGTTGACGACCAGCAGTTTGTTTAGCGAGCTCAGCGAGATGGAAGATGACAAAACTGAGGATAGTGAGAGTGATGCCTTTTCCATGTAATGAGGAATCGATTCCTCGATTCCTGGGCAAATTTTTGTTTGGGACGGAATGACAAGGTTGCAGATGTGTCCCCCCAAAAAATGTTCGGAAAGAAGCCACCACAGATGGTACCAAGCTGGATCTAGATGTTGGTTTGCAGGGTTTGGCTTATTCATGGCCAAATCTACAACCCTGAATGACATCTAAAAGAATTCGCGATTTGGTTTAGTAAGGAATACTCTTTCAAAATCTCCTAAGACTTCAGGTTTAGACAAGTTCATTGGAAGAGACGAGGTATAAATTGCAGCTATAAATTGTAGAACTGATACAACTAATAAGAACCTTTTTTTCTTGTTGGATTCATTTTTGGGAGGAACATTTCTTCAATTTATTTTGTTTTTTACGAATTTGCCCAGAAGAACACAAAAAAATGCAACCGCAACTTTCCCACGCGGCTAAGCCGCCTGGTGAAGACCATCTGGGCCCCAAAATCCACAAATGAAGGAAAGATGCCGCCAACAAAACACTGATGTCGATTGCCGTGGTTCATTATGGGTCGTCATTTTACAAAAGGGACCTGGAACTCCCAAGACAATGGGGTGGATATTTCGGAATTCCGAAGATCCGGAAAAGTGTTCCGAGAGGAGGGAAGAGTTGTTGAAGTTTTCTTGTGGAAGTCTGAATTTGATTCTCTTCCAATTGGTTGATTCATTCAGTGATTGGCTGGTTTTTCAAGGCAACTCAGAGGTTGAAGTTGCAGGATTTTTTTCCATTTACCCTACTTGATGGTGACTTTGATTTTGTTTTCAATAGTTGTTTGTTCTTCATACATTGGTGGCAACCCATCCATTTCCTGTACTGGATCATGCAACTGCGACAAGAGGCAGGGTATATTTTCTGGGAATTCTTCCCAAAGGCGTCTCAAAATCACAAAAGGAGCTCCATTTTTTAAAAGAAAATGAACAGGACCTGAGGTTCAACAGAAAGTCTACAAGTTGAAGATATGGCATTCTAAAAGAGGACAAGACCATTTTTTGAAACATCAATCTAGTTAACAACCAGTTAGTAAAGTTGGCTGTGACAACTGTTTTTCCCCTAGAAGTTCATTTGTAAGGCAACTAAGATAAGGTTAAACACCGAAACTGACATAGTGATATGGAAATAATCAGTCTCAACCAAAACCCTTTTCAGGGTTTGAGAGATCAGAGTTCACCCTATGTTTAGGGTGAAAAACCTATCTTAAAAAAAAAGGTACTGTGCGATCAACAGCAGGGATCATTAAATTCTTCATCACATTTTTGGTGGATGAAACTTGATGCACAAGTACGGAAAAAAATTGAAAGATTGGCCCGGCCATAGTGCAATTGTCAATCATTGTTTGGGAATATTTCATGACTCCCTAAGCAAACAGTTGGGTTGTTTTCGTGTGATTTATGTAGGCTCCCCCAAACAACAAAAATCCTACCTGCCCTTTGTTTGTTTGTGTTCTTTCTTTTTTTAAAGGGAAATCGTCCCGGAGATGTTTCAATCGTTTAACGTTTGCACGTAAATTTCAGCTGATGAAGCTGATCGGGGTCCGGTCCTGGGAGCTCGATCTTTTCAAGGAAAAAATTGAGGGGCCAAATGGTTTTCTAGGTGGTGGCCATTGGCCCCTCAAAGAATTTTCATAGTGGAGATACATCTTCAAAGGGGCCATTTTTCATAGGAGATACATCTTCAAATGATTCTTTTTTCCATTGCCATGCTGGGTGCTGGTTTCAAACATTTTTTATGTTCACCCCGAAAATTGGGGAAGATTCCCATTTTGACGAGCATATTTTTCAAATGGGTTGAAACCACCAACTAGTTTTGGAACGGTTACCCTCCCTGAAACTACAGTAACATAGCCCCTGAAAAAGGGACCCTTTGAAAAGGAGATTCCTATTGGAAACCACCATTTTCAGGGGCGAGCTGTTAGTTTCAGGGAGTGTATCAGTTGGAAAAAGTAACAATCTTAATTGCTTGGTCAAAAATTGTGTTTTGTTTTCACGAATATAGCATGTATTTTTGCTACTTGGTCAAAATTCCGGGGATTTTTAACTAATCTACCCATCATTTTCACTGGTTGGGCAGATGATTTTGGTCCCTTCAACCCGAGCTTTGGATCACTCGGGGCCTTGGTATGTCAGAACTGACTGGTTTCTTAAAATGACCGGTCGGTTTGGGGTTGTTTTTTACAGGGCTTGGTTGGAAGATCACCGAAAACGTTTTTACTCAAACTTGGCTTTCAACTACTGGTTGAATGATTTGGTGATTCGAATTTTTGATGAAACATTTTCCTTGGTTTTGCTTAATTTAAATAGCTTGGAAAAAGTTCCCATTTGAGACATATTCTCCCAAATGGTGGTGGTTTAATATGATGATTTTCATCCCATGACAAACCCATTCTGTAAAAGATCACTGTTTTCCAACAGATCCGATGGAGCTGCGTTTCTGACAACTCTTCGAAAAAACACGGCCATGGCCGAGATTATTGGAGCTGGAAGCAGGTCGATGGCTGGAAGATTTGGGGTGGAATCTCCGCTGGTTCACTCTAAGAATTTTCCAAGATACCCCTGGAACATACCCCAGACCCCCAACCAACAGTTTATGAAGGAGATCCTTTCATTTGGGGCTGGGTATGTTGGGGTTCTCTTAGATTCACACAACAAAAACGTGTTATTCTTTCATTGCATGGATCCCTATTGGGGGGGTGGCAAAAACAGTATGTTTTTCGCGGCACCTACTGTGGTTTTTATGTCAGGGGTTGCTGTTTTTGAGGCGTTCTAAGCTGAATAATTTTGACATCTAATAGATGAAGAAAGCAAATCAAGCAAAATTCATTCTGACAATCTAAGCTAGCTGGTTGGAAATCCAATTTCATGGTGTTTTTTCCATAATAAATTTCTGGAGGGTAGAAACATTAATTAACCCAGTTTCTTGTTTTCTCAACCTTACCGATTACAAGAACTTTTCGCAAAGAAGACCTAACCTGAACCTCTTTTTCGCCTTCCAAATCTTCTTCACAGCCCGCAGTTTTCATTTTTGAGATGCAACCGTGGCTCAAAATCTACTACCCAGTTTAATATGAAGACGATAATCAACATTTTTTTTAGGATCCCTAAAATAAAGCAACCAGTTTTTCAATGGAATGTCATGGACCAGGGTTTTGTTGCCGTGGGTCCCATGGTCCCAAAGTGGTTTTTCAATCCTCCTAATTTTGAGCCAGCTCGCCCTGGCGCTTTTCAGCGCTTTTCGGGCACTTTCATGACTTTTAGAGCCAGCCGAGCTGTGAGTTTGGAGTGAAACACTTTTTTTGAGTTTCAAAAAACATATACTCAAAACATATACAGTATACAAAAACACATTTATACACACATGTGGAAATATATGTACATACATATATATATATATATATGATGATATGTCCATTTGAGCATGACTAAAGACTTCAAAATTATGGTGTCTAACAAAAAGACAGAGGCCACCCCGACTAAAGAGTGGGTTTCTGGACATTGCACATGACACTTGAGCCAAGAAAAAAAACAGATCGGATGGGTTATATAGGGGATGAGATCCTACCCAGTTATATAGGGATTATTTCATAAAGCACTACAAGGATCCCTATTAACCATGCAACCAGTATAATGGAAAGTATGCTTTTTTGTTTTGTGGCTCACTTCCTAATCATCACTAATTTGAAGGACCATACAAGGAGGGCCGGCACGCTGAGAGCGTCAGGATGTGATAAAGGATCCACCACATTTTGGTTTAGGGGGAGGTCTACTGATGATGGAATCCAACTCCTACACCACCCAAAATGATGCTAAAACTCTGTAGATAGTGGGATTTCTGACCTTTTTTTTTTTGTTTTCAACCATCAACAACTGGAAAAAACTCATCTGGATACCCTCCAGGGAATTAACATATCCCCCAAAAATGGCATTTTGAAGATGATTTTCCTTTTCCCCAGGTGGGATATGTTAATTTCCTGGAGGGTAAGGGGACTGTGTTTGCAGGTTTTCAGGGAAACGTCGCCCCAACAAAGTCTCCATCGAAAGGACGACCCCAAAAAGACCTTCAGAGAACTGGGCACCAACAAGAAAATCGGCAGCTCTCCAGTCAAAAATGTGCCTGGTTTTTTGATGCAAACAAAAATTTGCGAACAAAAATTGGGTTGAAGTTGAAATCATCTATGCTAGCATGTTTTCAGCATCATGGTTTCAACATGATCTATTTTTTGCAAATTTCGAAATATGCGCTCTTTGGAGGGATATTTTTCGAAGAGGAAAAAATCGGCTTGAAATGGACGTCATATCATTTCGACAAGTCTCAGGCTGGCAGCCCCAAACGCCGTTTGGCGTGATTTTTTGGATGGTGAACATCCCAGGTACCACGAGAAGTTGAGAAAAAATTGGAGCTCGATCTCCAGGGTGGCATTGGCTTTTTTGATGCAATGATACGAATTCAGTGAGAAAAAAACAGGTACTAAAAACACAAACAAAACAGGTACCAAAAAAATCTGGTACCAATTTCACTCGCTTTTTCACTCGCTTTAGGCAACATGCTCTGATGTTTGACAGCACTTTTGCTGATTGGATCTTATTTCATGTGGCTGCTCGTTGGATTGGAAGGGGGAGGGTTACTTACTAGTCGCAGTTTGTCTGACATTGATACAAAATACAAAACTTCAAGAAAAACTCCTCACATATTGTTGGATCTAAGAACTGCACCAGTTGATAAGTAGTTCTTCCCAGGTGGTTCTTTGAGATGTCTTTCTGGCTGCATCCGCTGAAAATTCGGCTCGGAAAATTCGACCAGCGCCCTCCACGGCGCGACGGGTCGCACAGTTTGTTTCGCCCAACGGTGCGGTTGCGCCAGTTTCGCCAATACCCAGCGGTGCGGAGATGGTTCGCGGCAAGACGGTGATCTTGGACGGGAGCTGCTTGTGACCTGGTGATGATTTGGCAACAACCGGCGGGTTGGGCGTTGGGGAATGGACCGTATTGGATTCGAAAAAAAGAACATCCAAAAACTGGTAGGAAAAACAGAAACGTCATCTAGATGTGGAATGCTGAAGATCTCTTCCTGGATCAAAATTGTGTCTAGCCATAAGTTATACGTTTTCAAAAAAAAAGCTGTGTTTCAGCAGTGACCTTTTAACAACCCCAAAATGGATACTGCACACAACATGGTCTCCCAACTCTGTGATGTACGTATTCATACCTCAAGTTTGAGCCATCTTTATGATTTCACTCCGCCGTAACTCATTGAATGAGTCAAGCATCTGTCAGCACCACGTTTCACAACCACCAATCACCACTGAGTCACTACCAGCACCAACCACCACCAGCAATAGCAGCAACAACAACAAACAACCAACAACCAACAACAACATGATGTTTTTTTTTTAAACAAAAATTCCAGCCTGTCAGCTCCTCGACTTCACTGTTTTTCCAACCACTTCCAGGTGAACAAAAAATCGATGGACGTCTGTCACCAGAATTGTTGGAAAGACGGACTTTTGTGGGGTATCCTCGTAGCTCATATCCAACAACATGAAAAAACAAACAAGTTATTCCCGTTTTATATGAATCCGACTATATCCGACAGCAAATCCACTTAGTGAAACTGAAAAGAAAGAAAGGTGAAAGATGATCCCCCAAAAATTGATGCCTTGATTTAGAGAGTTGCATGCGTTACTAAGAAAAAAACAATAGCTGTTTCTGGTTCCCTTAATAGGTGGTAGGTGGCATATATTCCACCAATTGGCAGTATATATCACTTATAAACCACTTATATATTGCCTATTGGGTGATTATATATCACCTACCACCTATCAACAGCTGTTGACCTTACTAAGAAAAAATCACTGAATCATGTAACTTCAGGGATTCAAAGTATTCAATGGGATGGCCTGTTTTTTTTTACACCCTAGTGACATGTAGTGAAAGTAGATTTTTGCGCAAGTCGCAAAAGATGCATTAGTAAGGGGGTCATGATAAGGCAATACATGCGAGTTGCGCCATCTACTTTTTAGATGGTATAAACATCATTTTTACAGTGAAACAGCTGGACTTCTTGGAAAGTGCCACTAAAATCCCGGCGAGAGAGAGAGAGAGAGAGAGAGAGACATATTCCACCCTCCATGCATTTTTTGGATGTCAAACAGGTGCATTGGCAGCTGTTGCTGTTTGAATCTGTCCGCGGATGTGAAAAAGAGGTCGGGACTGTGGCGTGTCCAAATCAGCAATGAAAAAAACCCTGGTTGGGGTAGATAGGAGGTTATACTACCCAGGTATATAGGGGCCAGAATAAACCATTATTAAGGATCCCCATTAAACAACCAGTATTATGGAGAGTAAAGAGGTTTTTTTCGTTGCTCGAGAAAAGGTTGACAACTCCCGAAAGTGAATGGAAAACTCTACGATTTTTGTCTTGTTTTTGGTTGCAGGTGGGTGAAATGATGTACCCTCCATTATAAGACTATAGGAGTTCGCCTTGAACATAGGCCAAAACCCAAAAAGGAAACGCTCGTATTCGAACCATGCATTTTCAGAGGCGAAAAAGTTAGTTTCAGGGAGTGCAACCCATCTGTTTGAAAAAAAAAACATGGAGATCGGCAGAGTCAAATTAGATGCTTTTTGAGGGGTTTTGTAAAAGTTTCACCTTTTTCACTTGGGATGGTTCGGAAGCACCAAAATGACATTGTGAATTTCCAAATATTGTTAATTAGATATGGGTGTTTCCTAAAATGGTGGTACCCCCAAAACACCTCAAAATGATCATTTTTAGTAGGAAAACCCATGGTTGTTGGGTACCACCATTCTAGGAAACCCCCATATTGGATCTACCCCACGGGCCCCAGGATGCAATTGTCACCACCAAACATGACACATTTTTAGGCTCTGGAATCCCAAGCTAAAACGACTCATTTGCCACGATTGCATCCTGGGTGGCGGGGTTATAGATGTTAAGTTATTAGTCGAAAAACACTCCCCCCCGAAGTTGATGATACAAAGGATGTATGAGTCTAGGTGGTGGTTTCATCCGCATTTTTGAAATGTCCACCCTGAAAAATACAGGGATTCAGAATCAATTTTGACAAAAACTCATATTTTTGCAAATGGATGGATTGGTTCCACCACCAGCTAGTTGTTTCATTTTGGACATTTTCATCCCGAAAGTTGCGGAAAGCTGGTCAAAGCATACCCCCCAACGTACCCCCCCCGAGAAACAAGGGTTTCATAAGGTAAAGGAAGGGAAAGCGATGGTTTATATGTTAAGCCGTGATCATAAGGCCATAAATTTCTTGCGGGGGTTTACGTTACGTTAGGTAGCCATGAAGCAAGCCTAAGGATCTCCTTAGACCTTCGAAACTGGGCTATTTGGAGGACCTAAACACCCCTGAATCATACAGGTTCAAAATCCTTCCATTGGAGGGTCCAAGATCCTTAGGGCAACTGAGCAATGAAAAAAACCCTGGTTGTTTAGGTTATATAGGGGATGAGATCCTACCCAATTCCATGGGCATTTTAACAAGCCAATATAAGGATCCCTATTAAACCAACCAAGATGACTCATGGAAAGTAGGAGGGTTTTTGTTTTTCGTAGCTCAACTGAAATTTGTGTTTGTTTTTACTNCAATTGGCAGTATATACCACTTATATAATACCACTTATAGTCCTTGCCAATTGGGTGATTATACATCACCTACCTACCACCTATTTTTCGGGAACCTTTCGAAACAGCTATTGATATCATCACCCCATCACCAACCCATCTGGCCTGGACCACAGGCCGTTGAGCCTGCACAAACTGAGCCGATTAGACCACGGGAGTTTCTCGGTTCTCGGAGCTGCCGAAACGCCATTTTTGTTGCCCCCTGAAAACCAACATTTGTGCCCCTGAAGATAAGCCAAACACCCAACAGGAAACGCTCCGTATTCTAACCATCCAAAAATTCAGGGCGAGAAAGTTAGTTTCAGGGAGGGTACTAAGTAGAACTGATTTGTATGGATTTGAGTTTAGTCAATTTGTGCGGATTCTACCATGGGATTCATCACCAATTTAAACAACCACCATTTGGGATAATATTTTGATTTTTTCCGAGCATCTTATGCAAATCTAAATTATGAAGTGAGTGATCGGTATTTAAGCTGACTCAATCAGAGAAGCAGGCGAACCTGAAAATTACTTCTGGGAATGATTAATTATTTTGTAAGAAAGTTTTAACTTTCAATTATTTACCCTCCAGGGAACCAAGATATCCCCCAAAAATAGCATTTTGAAGATGATTTTCCTTTTCCCAAGGTGGGATATGTTAATTCCCTGGAGGGTAATGGTTTTCAAATTGCTTCTGTGCTTAACTCGGAAATCATGGGAAAACTGCAGGTGGCAGGAGGCCTTTTCAATTCAACTTGTTGAATTTCGACGAAGTTTCGCATTGCTATGTTGGCATTCCGGCAAATTTAGCATAGCAAAAAGGTCATTTCCAAGGCTTCTAACATTTATGAAATGGGACAACATTTTGGGGTGATCAAACTATTCGAATTTATGGTAAATGTGAAGAATTTCCCTTCTTGGTGGTGCAATGTTTGGGTTGTGTGGATATAATGACGCCTGTTATTTCATCAACTGACGATCGTACGTACCGAAAAAGCAAAAAAAATGATGCAAAAGTAAAGTACTACCGACGTTGATTGTATGGGGCCCATACTTATAACTTATGTAACTTTCACTTGGATGTCGCGTCGGAAGTTAGGATCAAGGTTTAGGATCAGTGGGTGAATTTTTAAAACCCCTATAAGCGATTTATAAGTAGGTGAAATCTCACCCACTGATCCTAACCATGGGATTCATCAATTTCCAAAACGTTTGCACCTGAGGTTTTAGTGAGGAAATTGTCTTGGATGATAGGCACCGACTCAACGGGGATCCTTTTTGGCGGAGACTTGGGGGGGTTGAAAGTTGGGAGAAGGCTCCCCAAAATCAAAGGATGGGTTGGTCATACTTCGATGTCCCAGTACCTTAAGGTCAAAATAGATGGCCCAGATACCAAAAGGTAGGTTAGTGAAGGGCCCTTAGAAACCAATATGTAGGGGCTGTGCCATCTACTTTTGAACTACTGTAAATGGTTAGGATCAGTGGGTGAAATTTCACCTACTTTCCTATGGGTTATATCGGGGGGGGGGGGGGTGAAAAAAACCCAACTTCCTGGGACGGCGCAAAAAACCACTACTGAGTAGTTCATTCTTTGAAATTACAGGATTTTCAGATCCCAATTTTGAGGATCGAAAACATTCCCATCATGGGATACATGTAGGTGAATCGTTGAGGAAATCGTCTCAAACTGCCCTGAAATAACAGGCAAACAAATACCGAAAAAGCTGGAAATCCATGATTTTCAACATGATTTTCAAGAGGTAATATATACACAAAGGAAGGATCTTCCACCATGTTGGTTTATCATCAGATGAGCAATGAAAAACCTGGTTGTTTAGGGTATGTAGGGCATTGTACTACCCAGTTATGTGGGGATTATTTCAAAAACCATGAAAGAAGGATCCCCATCAAACAACCAGGATTCAATGGAATGTGATACCCTCCCCAAAACTAACAGCTCGCCCCTGAAAAAAAGGGCCATTCCAAAAGGAAAGGATCGTCTTCCAACCATTCATTTTCAGGTGCGAACTGTTAGTTTCAGGGAGCCGTAAGTTTTTTGTGTTCGTGGCTCAGATGGTCACCAGCTTGGGAGGTCCACAACAGAAGGCTCCTCACGCAGCCACTCTGCAGAATGGAGTGATGTAAGGCCAGGAAACGGGGGAGACCAGGAAACTCAAGGAGACTTGCTACCAAAATGGGAATATAAAACAGTGTGTAGGTGTCAATTGCTTAGTTGTCTCATTGCGAAGTGGGAAGCATTATACATGCCACGTTTCTATATTGAGGTCGATACATTGTATACACCACTTGTGAATTTGTATAATAGTATCTACCATGAGCCCCCAAAACCCATGGGAAAAACAAAGGTTTTGCCCACCTAAAAACCAGGCTAATTAGTTACCATTAAAAAACCATCTAAACAAATGTAGGTTTTGGAGGAAAACCCCATGGTATTTATACATATCAATTTCAAGGCGTGGCCCCCTTTAGGGCACGTCCAAAAAAACTTCTCCAAATCGGGGTGATCGGATCGAAAGCTTACTTTTCCCCAGGAAGTGGTGGAAACTTAGACGTCCCCCCAATTTTTTTTGGGGGGGCTTCACAAGTGTCGATTTTTTGTTACAAATTCGCATCAAACATTAAGATAACATTTTTTTGTATAGATTTATTTTCTTACAACATCGTAAATAGTGAATGCAACTTATGATTTAAAGAATGCCCCTTTCTTTGGGGGGGAGATGTTTGTTTAATTTATGTTTCATGTCTTATCTTCACGTTCTGTCACATTGCTGGCTCGGACCGAACCAGATGCCCTGGTAGGGAAAATGGCGGGGGCGGCCTGTTGGGCCCCTGTTTAACCCCCGCCCTTTTAAAGGGGAGATTGGGACCCAATAAATAGCCATGTGATTTTTGAGGTGTAGAAATACTAGGGTGTCCATGGAAGTTTGTAACTAGTTAGTATATAAGTTGGTTTATAACCTATTTAGGGGACTCACAACCTACTTATAAAGGGGTTATAATTATTTACTAAGTACCATGGACATCCCAGTAGGGTTGATTATTGAGGAGCCCCCATCCCAACTTTGCAGTGGGCCAGTTTTCAGTTGGTCCTACCTATCCTATGGATCAAACTTATTTCAAACTTCCCGAAGTCAGCTGTCAAAAATGTCAAAAACCACTAGAAAGCTTTTGGGTGATTATCTAGTTGAAATCCGACCTGCTTCCAAAAAAAAAATTGGGAGGTTGAAATCACCAACCTTCCTGAAATGGAAATCCCTTAGAACCCCAAAAACTAACATGACTGGCTGGAACATCCACCATTTGAGTCGACGTATTTCCTATTGAAAATGGGGGATTTTTCAGCCTGTCATGTTAGTGAACTCAGGGGTGTAGAACCAACCCTTATATACCACTTATATACCACTTATATATTGCCAATTGGTTGATTATATGCTACCTACCACCTATTAAGGGAACCAGAAACAACCATTGAAACCCAGGTTTTTCGTATTTTTTTTGTTTCACCCTGCCTTTTTGACAGGAGTTCATCGAGTTCCCTCCACTCCTCCTTACTGAAGACGACCAGGCAGTTTGGTTTGAAACGGGCGGAGGAAGTGAAGGTTGATTGCTTGAGATCATGGCCCTGGGCCATGTTTTTTTTGCTGAATTTCAATATAAAAACTCAACCCAAAACCTAGGACCCCTACTCCTCCCCTGAAATCTAACATAGATTTGATACCCAAAAAAAAGATAGCCATGCCATGGTTTGGAAGCTAGGAGTTATTTTTTTTCTCTCCAAGGCCCATGATTTGGATGGTATCGATGATGTCAGATTTCGGGGGGAACGTAGATTCGTTGAAGATTTTTGAGCCGCCATCATGCCTTTGTGGACGTTTGATGTTTTTTTGGCATTTTGGATGCCTTCCTAAGACATGTTTGGAGAAGAGTGTCATGCTGGTGGTTGAACTGGACTATGGCAAATTTCAACAGATTTGACCCATGAAACTCGCGAGCAATGGAGCAATTCTTAGTCACCTTTGAATGGTGGTGACATATTTTCAACTCCTAAAGATGCATGATAAAGATGGTGAATATCCCAATGAATATCCCAACTTCTGCGGGATTTGTCCATCATCTGTTAGCTATCCAGGTTCCCCCCTCGTGGTACCTGTGGATGTTCGCGTTCGCAGGTCGTGAGATTTTGTAGAACTTCGGTTGAAGCCATTTCTTTACACAATCATCGTTATTTACACTATGGAATCATCTAGATATGACAAATACTGACTCATCCAAGTCCAAACATAAAATTTGGAAACAAACAACTTTTTGGCCGTCTAATGATGATATAGATCGTGTCTTGACATATGGAATAAATAGATGACTAGTATCGCAACTTTTACCCAGCCTTATGACGGGGGCCATTGTATTACCAACCCAAACAATGCACCATTCTAAGGGGACTCCCTAAAAATAGTATACGTTTGCATCAAGCTTGATCTCCTCAAAATGGATATTCTCCTGGAAACTAACAAATCCCCTATCCCCTACCAAGGCACGGTTGAAGATGATTTCCTTTTCCCATGGGATATGTTAGTTCCCTTGAGGGTAATTTTTAATGACCCCTGTATGAAACAGATTTCCCAGTGCCATATTTTTGAACACATCTTGTCATCCAAACCTCCGCAGGTTTGTGTCGCTCCCATCAGATGAAGATGACTGTACAGATGAGAGGCTGAAACATGTGTTTTTTTTAGACAAGATTGGAAAGAGTTGAGGATTTTCTAGGTGGTGGTTTCAAATATTTTTTCATTTTCAACCCAAACCTTGGGGAAATGATCCAATTTGACTCTATTTTTCCAAATGGGTTGGTTCAACCACCAACTAGTTGAGGATTTTCTGGATTTTGATTTCTCATCCTGTTACACCTTCGGAAAACTGGCACAAGAAACATTGAAGCCAAAAATTGAAGCCAAAAGGTTCCAAGTTTTTGCAGTTTCAGCTTGCAGCCGCGTTCGGCCCGGGGATTTAACCAGAAATCCGGTTTTCACTCACCAGTTGATATGGTAAATTCAGATCCCATTAGATTTACAGGGTTTTTTATACATTTTGGGGTGGTTAGCCGGATTTCTTCCATCAACGTTTATAATGTACCTGCTTTTTTTTTGGGGGGGGATGTCTGAAACATCCTGATTTCAGTTGGTTACAGAAATTCCTGAATTTTCAACCAGCTTGGGCTGGAAAAAGTTGCAGAGGATTTTTTGTTGGACCAAATGCGTCGGTCAATTTGTGCATGCATTTCTAACAAAACATTTACGTTGGTCAGACATGTCCGCATTTTTGGTCCACTGCATTTCAGATCTGACCAGCCCAGAAGTCTAGCGTTCTTTTTGGGGTTGTGGGCAGATTGGAAAACCTCATTTTTCTTTTGTGATCTCAAGTTTGGTGTTTTAAGGGCAGTTTACCCAAATGAAAATGTGGGTTCAGTTCAGCTAATTGATACCTTACTGGGTCATCCTACAGCTTACGGTAGATATATATATATATATACATTATACTGTATATACATGTATAAATATAAATAAGTATACCTTACAATCTGATTCCACCTTCTTTTTGGTTGCCAGAATTCACCCTGATCTTGCCGGTTCCTTAGATCCCTTATGTCTGCCAGATTTTCATTGAAAGCAAGGCCTAGAAAAGGAAGATCACCAACACCTCAAACACCAATTGAGGTGCGTTCAAAACAAAAGAATGTTACTCCATATTTTCAATACACTAGTTGACAAATTTCGGATCTTGCGAATGGTCTTGTGTATGAAAAAAGACGGGCTAGTTTGTCCCGTCTTTCTCCAAAAATCACCAGCAGCCTACCTCATCACTGCTCCAGACACCCATAATGTTGCATCTTCAGAACTCTGGCTTAGGGATTTTCTTAGGGATTTTCGTAGGATCTCCAATTTCAACCCCCAAAAAAATCACCAGGTTTCCTTTTCGGTTTTTTTTTCCAACAGGTTTCCATCATGGCTTCATTTAAATCCAAGCGTTTTCGGCCAGGTCCACGTCTCGTTCTGCGAGGTGGGGAATGGGTGGTGAGGGGAAGATGGTTTGATGGTGATTTTGATATGGTGATGAAGAAAATACTGGGCGTTGGAATCAAATAGTTTTGATTTTCGGCCCTACTTGGGGACATGATCCAATTTGACTAATATTTTTGGAAGGGGTTGAATCCACCAACCAAAAAATAACATGTTTTGAAAAAGATGAGGGGTAGCTTTTTGATATCGTGATTTTCATATGTTTTGGTGATTTTGATATGTGTTTGTTCAAGGGGGTGAACCCGAAATGGTCGTTTTTTTTGGATGAAAAGATAATTTCCGAAGAACTTCGCTGAGTGGATTATACATCACAACCGTGTTTTGAGGTGTTTTTCCACTCCATTTGCTAATGATCATTTAGGATCCGGGGATGCAAAGTAAGAAGCTGAAGATGTAAGAAAGAGATGAGGGATGATCATGAGCCCGTTTTTGACCTCCCACGACATTTGTATGTATCAGAATCTACTTTCTTTTTGATGTTTCTTTTTGATTGAAGTACTAAGACCCCTCCGTAAAATTTCAGGGAACTTTTCCCATGTATCCTTTTTTTCTTTAAACAAAATAATGAGGAGCAGAGAAAAGTGAGCAGTGTTCAAAACCCTGGTTGGTTATTTGATATAGTGGATTATACTACCCAATTATATGGGGATTATAAGAGCGATCCTCACTAGAAACCAATCAGTATAATGGAATGTCATAAGGGTTTTGAACGCTGCTCAAGTGTTTTGGATCAGAGATTTTCGTTTTTTCTTTCATCCGGAGTCCCGTCTTTTTCAAGCCCCCCCCAAAAAAATGGTGTTTTCAGAAAATCTTTCTAGATAATGACCTTGGAAACCTTCTGGTTGGTTGGGTTTCTATTGGGGATGAGATCCTACCCAGTTATGAGTGAGTTATAATAAACCATCATAAGGATCCCTATTAAACAACCAGGATGACTCATGGAAAGTAAGAAGGTTTTTCCGTGGCTCACCTCGAGTTTCCACGCAGAAATAGCTTTCTTGTAGGACACTGCAGATCTGCAGATCTTTCCATCTCCCGAATTTTTGCGAAACCGGGAGATTTTTTTGATATTTTCTCCAGGAGATATGCTACAAAAAACATCTTGAGCTTCATGCATACTGTTGATGGTCCCAAAGGGTTCCAGTTTTTCCGGCGAGTTTGTCCATAACCTCATCTTCCCTACGAGGTACTAAAGAATGGATTGATGTTTTTTTTTGCACGTGATGGATCATGACAGAATCATGACAGGCGCACATTCTTTGAAGAGGAAACTATGCATTGGTGAGGAGGCTTTGACAAAGGGTCATGGCCGCCATGGCCATGGGAAATGAATGATCAAATGATCAGTTACTAAACAGCAATGTTAATCTTATGGGACCGGACGGGATTCAATGTTTTGTCATTTGTGTGGTTTGGATTGAATATCAAAGAGAAACATCATCGCCTTAAGGGCGATTGCCACCTTTCAGGGAGGGAAGGTTTTTGAGCCAACATACCGGGATTTACGATTCTATTGTTACATAGCCCTAAAAAGGGTGAAACGCTATGATAATCTTGGTAAGCAGGTATATAATCAGTCTTTTGTGTGATGTTAAAGGGGGACAGATACACTAGCAAACTCTGTATACTTTTTAATTACTCTAAACAGTCGGTGTATCGCTCCATGATCTAGCAGTCAATGGTTAGTTGGTGATACATGCTTGTTCTTTCTCATCCTAGCACCCCCATAGGATTTCGGGTTTGGGATATAGCACAAAGCATGGACACTGTACCACCAATCCATATAAATCACGACATCTTAACGGGAACCTAACAGCTTAGCAGTGTCGATTCGATTGTTCTGAGAGGGGGTCATCCTCTTTTCACCAAGATTGGAGGTGACATATGACTCAAAAGAAGTACCAGAACGCTTACATGAAGGAAGTAGATAGAAGTTCTCGTTGTAACCCCACTTTCATTTTTTCTGGTAGCGAGTGGGCTTTGGGTAGCATATAATCACCAATTCAGGAGCAAAAACAAACATTGACAATTTGGGCCACTGATGTGAAAACCACTTCTTTGGAAAAAATCACATCAACCCCCAGTTGCTATCGATTCTTACGATTAAAATTGTACAGTGGTCTTCAATTCTTCAATGTTCTTATTGCAACGGATACTGGGTATCAGGTGGTATCAGCCCCTATAAGGCAATATAGGCGAATGGGATTATTATGTAGTACTTAGTACCTATCACCTGCTACGATCATTGAAATCTGGCAACGTCCCTGGAGGCTCCCAAAATGATGGGTGAAGAAGCAGTAAAGAAGTAGTGGTCAAAACCTGGATGATTGTCAATTGTCATATGGGTTTACTTACTGAAAGGTGGTGCCAATTTCAAAAAAAACTGGAAACTGCAAATTCATAGAATAAGGTTTTTTCAATTCAGGGTGAATATGATTAAAAAGGTACCTTCAGTAAATAAACATAGACCCTCCTAGGACTATCCCCCAAAAAGTACTCCTCTCCTCTTCTAAGAACAAAAAGGGAGTGTCGATCTGCAAGATGTTGGGGGAGAGTAAGTAATGAAATTGGAGGTCGACCAAACGAATCTGCCCCATCGAAATGTTTTTGATCGGAATGTTTTTAAGCCTTATCGAAACGATACTCTCTGTGATTTCTGAATGAACATAACCTTTTGGTTAGTTTCAGGGAGTGTAACCTAACTAGAAGGTGGGCCCCTACCAGTTATAAATGGAGTTTTTAACCCGCACAAGTAGGGTGAAAATTAAAAGCCAAGTTACCCATTTGTTTTTGGCCATTGATTTCGGGGCCCCATAACTCCAAAAAAATAACGATCGGCTTGGGGCCCACCTTGTGAGAAGCACTCAGTTTGTTTTGTTGTTTGCCTTGAGTGAACCAACCCAACCATGTCATGTTCCCAACCAACCCAGCGTCAGGTCACTTTTTTGGGGCTTCTGAGAGTACCAAAAAAAGGGGGGCCCTAATTTTTTCAAGCACCAGAACAAAAAAATCAATGAAAAACCACAAAAAACTCCATGATGTTTTTTTTTCCGTAGAATCTGCTCAATAAAAATGTCCTGACAAATAGGAGTTTTCGAAAAAAAACAACAACAAAGTCTCTTCTGACATATTTTCGTAAATCATGACACCTTAGCATATTGACTAGGTGGTGGTTTTAGATATTTTTTAAGATTTTCATCCCGAAAATCGGGGAAAGAATCAATTTTGATAAACACTCATATTTTTGCAAATGGATGGATTGGTTCCACCACCAGCTAGTTGTTGAGCAAGTGTGGGGAACTTTAACAGCTACAACGTACATGTTGTGGAGGTAAAACACCCCCCATTCCCAGCCATCACCGTTTGACGTCTGCCGCATCCGCAGGATCCTAAAATTTCCATCACTCCCATGCCCTTCGCTGCGACCAACCAGCGTTCTTTTGTCCAGCATTGCCATAGGGTCACCGAAATCCTCCCGTTTTGCCAATGGGGAATCAAAGGTAGAAGGTAGCTTATTTAGGGTCTATACTGTATATGGGGGGAGTTGTATGAGCAATGACATCAAGTTCTGGCATTCAGGATCCTGTCAATTAAGTATAGGATTTCATTCATCTGGTCAAATTATGGCGACCTCACACGACCAAAAACCCCAAAAGGTAGCCTTTTGGAAGGGAAATCCCCTGATTTCAGGGAAATCTAGGTTGGTGAAATATTTTAATTTGGCCAGATTCATGGATCATGAAACATGGATTTTGAAACGCCTGTGTTGGAATGACTGCTTCTGACTGTTTTTTTTTTCCCGTTGGAGTTGCGGGCCTGAAGGATTGGTTTACGTTGTTGACATGGATGAAATAAACATAGGTCACTGGTAGTTACTATTTCTGCATGTATATTGTATGCAAGTGAAATCACTTGTGCAGGATTCACGAGACACTCGCTCATCCGCAGTTTGGAGAGACAAAAGGGGTTAGGCGGATAGACCTGTAGGGACCGGTTCATTAGCCATAGAAACCTCTAGTGTTCGAGAACTCCAACAACACTTGGGCAGTTGAACCATTGCAAGTTGAGCGCTTGCATGGTAGCGGAGCCTCAGTAGAGGCAAAGAAGAAGATCCAGGGAGGACTGCCTTCGCGAAGCCAAGGCAGGATGACAAGCGACTATGACCCGGACAGGACCAAGGATGGGGTCCCGGTCTGGAACGGAGAGGCATCGACTTTTCAAAGTTATGAAGAAAGGGCATTGCAGTGGGAGCAAGGAGTTCAATGGAACAAGAGGTACCTTTGTGGACCTCGTTTGGTCAGTGAGCTGACCGGAACAGCTCGCAAACTGATCGTGGGCAAGCTCCCGGATTGGTTGTCGTTCAACGGGGGGGTCCAATACCTCCTAGAACACCTTAGGGTTTCCCTAGGACGACCACAGATCAGCGACATGACGGACCACCTCAATCGCTACTTCAAAAGCACCAAGCGGAAGAAGATGGAATCGATGAATGACTACATCACCAGGAAGACAGAGGCCTATGAGAGGGCCCGACAGGCCTTGGTGAGGGTGGAGCGCCAATATGGGAAAGACCACCGAAGAGATGATTGGACCCAGTGGCATGGCAGCTCGTACAGTGGACATGGTCGGAGAAGTGTCAGGGTTGGAGACTTCCCCTCTTACAAAAGCTTCAGGAGGATTTTGGGTTGTACGCTGCTGTGGTTCATGGTTGTCAGGTTAACCTTAGGAACCCCCAAAATCAAAGGTTGCTTAAGAAGGGTTGGAAACTCATGACGACTCATAAAAGGGTTGCGGACATGATGCACATGCCATGTAAATGTGGTCGTAACTATCAACATGCTCTGTGTGAGGGTAACATGACTAGGCAAACGGCTTATTACACCAAAGAGTTTGTCAAACGGTTTGTTGCGGCAATCAAACATGAAATGGGTAGGAAACACTTGGTGGCGGAAATGAATGGAGAAACCCAACTGCCAAGACATTTTGGCGAAGGACCATCATGCTACTGCAAAGAAGTTCATCAACATGGAATCAAATTGACCTGTGGTAGTTGTCAACATGATTTGGTGCAGGGGTACATGACGAATGAAGAACAACCTTACATAGGAGTAGGAGACACACAAACGACGAATACAGGACAGTCCCAAAGGCATGAGTTGGATGTTCATGAGGGTTCTAAAGGGAATCACCTTACGGATGATGTTTTGAAACGGCAACTGTATTTACTTCATGCGGCGACGGGACACTGTAGTACTAGGAACATGGTGTTGGCTTTACAAAAGCGAGGAGCTGGACCTAGGGTCTTAGAAGCAGCTAGGAAGTTCAAGTGTTCGGTTTGTGAAGAGAAGAAACGAATCAATCATAAACATGTTGCTTCCTTGGAACCTCTTCCCCCCAAATGGGCCACGGTCTGTGCGGACGGTGGTACTTGGACTCATTCCGAGACAAACGAAACTGTGGGTTTTGCGGTTTTGATTGACGAAGGATGTAGGTTTAGGACTGCTAGGATCCTGAGTAGGGGAAAGAAACAAACCATGAGTGCTAGTCAATTTCTCAACTATTTCCGGGAAGGTTGGGCTCAATATTTTGGAAACCCTCAATGTTTGAGATTAGACCCAGCCGGTGCATTTCGTTCGAATGAAGTAGAGGCATACTGTGATCAACACGGTATATACCTCGATGTAGTACCAGCTGAAGCTCACTGGAAATTTGGAATCTGTGAACAAGCAGTAAGGGGGCTGAAAGAAGTGATGAACAAACTGGTTACCGAAGAACCAGCAATCACTCCAGAGGAAGCCATCAGTACTGCAGTCAGGACTTTCAATCATCGAGAAATAGTTCGAGGATTTTCTCCAGTTCAACATGCAATGGGACTCGCACCGGACGAGACAGGACGTTTTGTGTCGAGTCTGGAGGGTCGACAACATGAAGCCATCATTGCAAATCCAACTGAAGAATTTCAACAAACAATCGAACGAATGAAGATAGCCGAACAAGCTCATTCATCATGGAATGCTCGGGAACGAATCACAAGGGCTATGAATTCAAGAGGACAACGACAGAATCACTATCAACCAGGTGATTTGGTCTATTACTGGAGGAAACAACTGCCGAAGAGCATGAATGCCACCAAAACCGGAGGTTTTCTGGGACCCGGTCGAGTACTGGTAACAGAAACCAAAAGGGAGGCAGACGGACAGCTCAGACCAGGCAGTACAGTATGGATCGTACGGGGACGTCGACTCTTGAAGTGCAGCGTAGAACAGCTGCGACCAGCGACTCACAGGGAACACTTGTTAGAGCACATAGCCGTTGACGAGAACAAGACAGCCCCATGGACTATACCACGTATGGTAGAAGGCCTGATGAGGATGTGACCAATGAGACACCTACACTTCAAGAATGGCAACGTGGACAAAGTGAAGAGGTTCAACCCATGGAAGTGGATGATGAACCTATGGAACCAGTGCAAAGAGCACCTCACAACCGACATTGACAGAAGAGACCAGTAGAACCACCAGGAGACAAAGGAGAAGACAAACGCGGCAGAGGACAACAATTGGGAAGCAGTTCATCGACAGGTCTGGAAGCAGAAGCTTGGTGGACATCGATCGACTTTCCCGAGCCAGAAGCCGAAGCCATAGCTTACTGGGAGGATGCAGAAGCAGCCATTGAGGTAGCCATAGACATGCCTACAACGAAGAGGGGTTTGCGGGCTATGGAAGCTGAAATGGCGGGCTACTTTGTGTCAGCTATGAGAAGGCGTGCTGTGGAGCTGAGTGAAAAGAAGATGGATGCAACTACTCGAGCTCAGTTCGAAGGTGCGAAAGGCGTGGAAGTGAAGAACTTCATAGCAGCCCGAGCTTTCGAAACGATACCAGCACACCAACAACCTCCTAGGGAAAAGGCGATTGGAATGCGGTGGATTCTTACATGGAAAGTGAAAGATGATGGCAGCACCAAACCCAAGGCTCGGGCCATATTGCTTGGGTACCAAGACCCAGGTTACGAGCATCGAGCAACAACAACGCCCGTTATGACAAAGCAGAGCCGCCAGCTCTTTTTACAGTTGGCGGCAATACGGCAGTGGAAAACACAGAAGGGATGGTGCATTCCTTCAGGGAAGGGAGTACCCAACAGACCTTTACTGTGTACCATGCCCCGAGATCTGCCGAGCCATGGGAATAGAAGAAGACAGCATCACCAAGGTGAAGCGTGGATGTTATGGTTTGGTCGATGCTCCCTTAGAGTGGTATCGTAGCATATCCCAATATCTTGAAGAGCTACAACTGGAGAAGTCATGGTCGGACCCCTGTCTGTGGCTATGGCGCCCCAAAGGACAACTTCGAGGTATGATCAGCTGTCATGTGGACGACTTTATGTTCACAGGAGGACGATAAGATCCAGAGTGGGAGCAACTGCTGAAGAAGATTCAACAAAAGTATGCTTGGGGTGAGTGGGAAAGCAAAACGTTCGTGCAATGCGGAGTCTTGATCGAAGAGAAAGAAGACAATAGCTATCACCTGTCACAACCCAATTACATGGACAAGGTGAATGAGATCCCAATCAGTTCGACAAGAAGGAAAGACAAAGTGACGAAACTGACTGGAAGAGAACAGACTCAGTTAAGAGGAGCGCTAGGAGCGTTAAGCTGGCACTCACAACAGGTGGCACCACACTTCTCAGCGGAAGTAGGACTTTTACTTTCGGAGATCGCAGATGGCAATGTGGATACCATCATCAAGACGAACAAATTAATTTATGCAGCAAAGACTCGGAAGAATCACAATGTGATTATCCATCATTTTCCCGAGAAAGTAGAAGTAGGACTTTTCATGTGGGCTGATGCTGCAGGGCAGAATCGCCGTGACGGCAGCAGTACACAAGGGTTGTTTCTGGGTATGGCACCGACTACACTTCTAGATGGACATATGGAAAAGGTTAGTCCCATAGTTTGGCATGCTAACAAAATAGATAGAGTAGTCAGGAGCCCAGGAGCGGCTGAAGCTGTGGCGGTGGTCAATGGTGAAGACATTCTTTTTCATGCTAGGCACCAGTGGGGAGAAATGACTGGACCGGGTACTAATGTGTTTGATGTGAATGAACCTTCTGATAGTAGGAATGTGTATGACCGGTTACAAACGGAAGAACTGACGACACAAGGTGCGGAACGGCGGACCTTGTTGGAACTTATGAGTTTAAAATATGCCCAAAAGCGAAACCATGTTATTATACGATGGGTACACTCTGAGGCACAGCTTGGTAATGCTCTGACTAAGGCAAATGCTAAGGAGTTGGAACACTACTACCAATTGGGTTGTAGGTGGAGAATCGTAAGTGACGAAGAAATGCGGTCGGCAAGACGGAGACGGAAAACAGGTATGGAGACCTTGGAAAACGACCAGCGTACACTTGGACACACTAAACATACTGACACTGTCGATGAACCTTGGAACAACCCTGAACCTCAAAATTCTAGATTTCCATTTCCGGTAGGGGACCAATGCAAGTGAAATCACTTGTGCAGGATTCACGAGACACTCGCTCATCCGCAGTTTGGAGAGACAAAAGGGGTTAGGCGGATAGACCTGTAGGGACCGGTTCACTAGCCATAGAAACCTCTAGTGTTCGAGAACTCCAACAACACTTGGGCAGTTGAACCATTGCAAGTTGAGCGCTTGCATTGTATATATGATATGTGTATATATATACATATTATATACGTACAATATATGTTATTACTGTTGCTGTCTCTGTTGCTATTGCTGTTGCTGTTGCTGTTGCTGTTGTTGTTGTTGTTGTTGTTGTTGTTGTTGTTGTTGTTGTTGTTGTTGTTGTTGTTGTTGTTGTTGTTGTTGTTGTTGTTGTTGTTACTATGGTGAGAATACCTTTCCCTCCTCGCTAGGACAATTTCTTTTTCAATCCATTCGGCAACAAGACAATGAACTTGGATGAACTTGGAGTATATGTTTTGGACGAGTAGATGTTCAAGTTTCAGCATGTAAACGGCCCCATCCATGTTGTTTTAGTTTGTCTGTGATTGCTGTTCTTGACTCATGCTTGACAGCTTCCATCTTTTGTTTGGAATCAAAATGAAGATGAAATGTTGAAATAGCGTATGACATCTGTCTGAATCTGGCAACTTTGGAAAATTTTGAGAAAAATTGCATGGGACTTCCGCAAACTTTTTGACTTTTATTTCGCTGACCTTGTGCTTTTGCTGATGCTTGTCATGCCATTTTTTCTGGCTTGTGATGTGCAAACAAGGAGATTTGGTGTCAAGAAAGAGGGGTAGGTTCCACAACACAAGCCAGGTTTCTGTTTGAATTCGCAGGGCTTCAGAGAGACCTGCACGAAAAAACATGTCTGTTCGCAGCTTTCTGCGGCGGGTCGCAACCACGCGATCCAACAGGACCGAATTAGCTATACGAGATCTGCGGGCAGCTGATTTTTGAGCGCCACCATTACATCTGCCAATTGAACAGTGGTAGAAACACTTTATGCGCTGATTTCTAGGAACAGAAAGCTAATTATATGGAGGATTTGTGAGGTGGAATTTGCCATAGGAACCATCGTCATAGGCGACATGCGGATTTTATGCAAGGAAATCATCTCCACAATGACTTGCAATTTCAGTTTACATGAAGTACGCCCAAGAAAATCAGGCGCTGGAGCCTTAAAAAACGGAGGCTTGGAGAAAGTTTTCGGAACTTCCTAGGATTTCTTGCTGGTGAAAATGAAGTCATGAATCGTCCTCCAAAAAACCTAGCCTTAAAAAGGAGCTTTGAGAGAAGGCAATTCTGCTAAAGTGACCTGCAACTTTTTTTTTTCACAACTCGGAGGTCGCTGAAATGTTCGGAACTCACCCAGATTCATTCAGACATCATTTTGAAGTTCTAGCAGTTTCGACCACTGCTCAATTTCTTGCGAAGGTCTTTTTTGGGACTTTCTGTTCGCACCGGCAGGGTGGCAAAAAACCACCGGTTTTTGAGCTTAACGTGGGTTGCCTGTAAAATGTTGGCTCATGTTTGATGAAGTTACTGGGTTTCCATCTGAAAACACCCCTGCCATTTGTCCATCTGACATCTGTTTGGAAGATGCAAAAGGTACGGGAAAGGTCGTGTAACAACAAAACCCATTGGGTGAAGTTCGGATCATGGCTAACTTGGAACCACTAAAATTCTCCAAGAGTAAGGCAGTTGATGAGATGAAATCTTATATCCCAAAGACTACCGTTGAGTTTGGGACTATCCCCTATCGTCCCCTAAACATTATCCACATCCCTTACCTATTATCCCCTGCCTAATTATTATCCGCTGCTTGTTATCCCCTAATTAGTATCCATTCGTTTATTATTATTACTTTTAATTATTATTGTTCCCTACTTATTATCCCCTAATGCAATGAGCCAGATATTGGGCAACCGGCGTTTTGGAGTCTCCGAACGAAGAAGAGACCTGGACCACATTGTTCAACGGCCAGACGAGACAAATCTCAGGACGTTGAGAGATTGATGCCTGAAGATGTTGACGAAACACAGCTGACAACTGGGTGGCACGTTAACCCCGTCTTGCATGCTTGGTTTCAAAAGGTTTTTTGTCCTACCCACCTTCATAAGGCATTTGAATAGTAATTCATGCAAAGAGGATCCTACTAATAATCTCTATTCCAGATATAACAATTGGTAGCCCTGGGAAAATGCAACAAAAATCCTTGCTGTGTGCATCTCGATGTACTGAGAGCAGTTGAAAGGCTCGTAGCAAGTGGACAAGTCCTCGGGCTCTTTTGGTTGCGGTTTCCACCGATCCCACTCTTGCCAAGCTATGTGTAGCACGCGTTTCGCGGGGTGCGCCGGCGCACATCGACATAAAGGGTTTTTGTTGCAAGGTAAAAAAAGATCTGTTAGAGCAAATCCTTTCTTATCCTTTTTGCATCTTTTTGCTACATTATTTCCATGAAATCCTGGTTGGTGAATGATATGGATTCTGAAGTGAATTCATGGCTTGCGAAATAGTTAATAGATAAACTAAGACAATCCACAACTTCGCAAAAGTGCTTGGAAGCTAAGCTAACGATTCGTCCCAAAATCCCAAACCACAAAAATTGGAAGCTGAAATTTTCATTCTCCCAGGGTTTTTTCGAAGGAACATCTTAGTCTTAGTGGCTGGGGGTTGAATTTGATAACGTTGATCACCAATGAAACCTGGGATGACAAAACCCAGAAACCTTGGAAAGCAGTTTATTTTAGATTCTTTTTGCTGTGAAGTGGCCCTTCTTTGGGCCCAAAATTTGATGAAAAGAACCAATGGTTTGTCTGTGAGTGTGTTGATTTGCATCCAAAACCATGAACACTTTTTGGACTTGACCACTTTTAACTTCAAAACTGACTTTTCCCCAAACCCCCCCCAAGGGATGATGTGAATAAAATGGCACCTCTAAGTAACACTGCTTTCGCAAAGATCCGGGCCCCGTATCCTTGCGGGAGGCCGGAGTTCTGCCCCAACTTGGTATGAATTCTGGTTGGGGTTTGCTTTTCGGATACACCGGGATACACCACCTGAAAACTAAGATGGCTAGCTGAAAAACGGAAAATCCATCTTTTCAAATGGTGGATTTTTCCATTGCCATGTTAGTTTTAGGGAGGGTAAATTGACCCAAAATTCTCAAGGTTGATGAACACCCATGGCGGATGCTGCCTGGATTGTTGGAATTTGACATTGACAGAAATTGACATGGACAGATGTTTGTTTTGTTCAAGTGAAAAACTTGTTGTTACAAAATATATAATCATAATGCATCGAGCATTAGTGGATCCCTCTTTTTTTAAGGTTTAATCCTTTATGGTATTTTTAAAAAACCATCTCTTTAACGCTTCTCCGTGGTGAAAAACGCATGGCGCCCTCCGACTGAAAAAACGCCAAATTTCCGCCGCTAAGACTTTTGTGGCCGCAACGCGAGGGAGAACCGCAGCTCGACCTCCAAGAGGTTGTAAATGATGAAAATTGAGGTGTTCGTCGACTAAACGATCGCAGATCTGGGGCACCCAAAAATGAAATCCAAAAAACAAGAATCCCCAAAGGGTTCACCCCAAAAAGTCCCAGGATTTATGTACTGAATTTGGGGAAGCCACGATTTTGCCACAATTTTTTTTACCACAAAACGGCAATCGGTTGGTTTTCTTTGGGTTCCAAAGTTGGCACTGGGGATTGGTGAAGGGATTTTTGTCCTTGAAAAGCTGGATGATGAAAATTTTTGAAAGGCGGCCCGGAATGCAATTTTTTTGTCTATCAAAAATCTAGGGCTCAGCCCTTTAAGTGGTGAAATGAATCCAAACCCCAAGGAAGCTTAAATTTTCCATCCCCTCAGCTATCTACAGGATTGTACTTGGGTGTGCCGGGAAGTTAGTAGGAAAGAGGGTTATAACCCCAAGGAATACCCCCTTTATAAGTATAGGTTATTTCACCCATTTGTTAGCAATGACAACTATATAATTTCCTGGGACATCCAAGTATATAGTCTAGATCTAAGAAGTTGTCAAATCAGCTGAGTTCCTATCCGGGATTCTGGTTTGTTTTCTTTGACTTTCTCTATCATTTGCTTGCTTGTTGCAAAAGGAAGCCTCTCAATGTAACATCGATGCCCATGGATGAAAAAGGACATTTTTTTCACCCAGAAATTGCGAGTGTGAATGGATACAACAAACACTGATAGAAAATGATTTGGTGGCCTCAAAACCCTTATTTATAGTGGTACTGTTGATGGAAATTGATGGAAGAGGTCCCAAACAACCACTTGGGATGTATAAAACCTCGTAAAGAATGGAATACACGTCATTCCAGATGATTTTTTGTGGGTGCACTTTCAAGATTTTCTGAAACATGTACGCCGTTTTTTTGAGCAATTGGGTAAACATTTGGGTCTATTTATTATTTTTTGCTCCAGGTCAGTGTAGTTCGACCGCCTTCATGAGTGTTCACGAATCGAAACAAAGCGTTTGGAGCTTCAACAGCTTCTGACGGGATTTGTGGATTGCAAAACTTCGGCGCCGTTTGATGAAGAGAACACTTGCTGGAACGTTTTCGTTGAGTTTTTTGGGTCTTTTACGTTGAAGTTGTCGGGAAGAAAAAACTTGGTGGTCCTTGGTATGATCTTGATATGAAGCGTTTTTTTCAGAAGAGGCGATTTCATCGTTGTTACCTGGACCCCCGAACAACCATTTTTTAGTGGATGTTTGGTGAAACAACCATCTCCCATGTAAGGATTTGGAATCATCCAATTGAAACAACCATTAAAATATGGTTGTTTTTGGGGAGATTTTTTTTTGAAATGCCTGAGGCAAAAATTGGACCACATGATGTCCGAATCTGCCCCAAAAATTTTCCAAAAAAAAACAACAGGTTATGCAGGAAACCACATATACAGACACACCTGGAACTCCAAACAATCAGTTTCTTTTTTTTTAAAATGTTTCTTTCAACTGGATGATGAAGCAAATCATTAACATCAAAAAATGGGTTGTTTCATGTTGTTTCACCATTTCCATCCATTAAGAATGGGTTGTTTCATGTTGTTTCACCATTTCCATCCATTAAGAATGGGTTGTTTCATGTTGTTTCACCATTTCCATCCATACAAGAACATGGCTTGTTTAGGTTTTATTTTTTTGGGTTTTGGAGTCGCTGAAGTTTGCTGTTCCAGCGAAAAGTATGGGGGGCACCAATAACAGTTTATTTACTTCCTGGAACCCCAAACAAACAGTTTTTTCATGGATGGAAATGGTGATTTCCAACCATTTCCTATATAAAGATTTGGAATCATCCAATTGAACCAACCATTTATGAATGGTTGTTTGGGGTTCCAGGTTCATCTGATCTTTTGTGTATCATTTTTACCAACTTTACATAAGGTAGGAAGCAGATCATGATCATGGGATGTTGATGTTTTGACAAGCCCCTGTTCTGAACAAAAGTTCTGAAAAAAAAATGAGAACTACGTTTTCGGACTTAGTGGCAGTTGGGGAAACCGCGATCTTTTCAAAGTTGAAAGGGGGAAGTGTTTTTTTTGGAGCATAGGAATTCCAACAAAACACCCAAACATATGATAGTCCTTAAAAGAATGTCGCGTTCCCTTTCTTTCACAGGTCATGATGTGACGTTTTTTATCTCTGGTTTTTGTGTTAGTTTTTGGTTGTTCCTGAGTCACACCGCCGCAATGTTTTGCATTCTGGGCATTCTTTTTCTACCTTGAAACCGCACAGATCCTGTCCAAAGCTTATAGCTTTCGGGTCCATTTAGAGAGACCCCAAGTAGAACACCGATCGGACAGAAAGAGGAAAACGTCTGACAAAATGGGCCTGGAAATCTGATCGTGGGCCCTCTTGACCACTCAAAAATTTCCGGGCGAATGATGAATTCCTCGCAGGGAACATTGAGAGAGACCTCGATCAGATTCCTGTAATTGGATTTTTTCGTGGTTCACCAGCGGCCAACTGTGTGTGGTCTTGCAGTGGTGGTTGTTCCACCTGTTTTGGATGCATAGTTTTGCTCCTCAGTCCCCCCTGACGTAGGCCTATGATTGTGGGAGGAAGGGTAAGTTGTTGAAGGATTTCTATCGCCGAAAACATTGATTTGAAACTCGAGTGTTGCTTTTTTGGACATGTGGAATCCTTGTGAGTTGTACAATGATGAAGGGGCCCGTGGGCCCCCGGGAAACATGTCAGTGACCTCCATTTCTCCGAGGTTCGACCCAGAAAGGGTAAAGATGCGTGTGATCAACTGATAAAATCCCTGACTTCCCGGCCAAAACTAACATGCCCGGCTGGAAAAATAATGGTTGAAAGACGATCCGGCTTCCTTTTGAAATGGATTTTTTAAGTGGACATGTTCAACTTGTGGTGGGATCTTGGGGGGGTATACCATCCCTATTTTTGTTTCAAACCTTTTTCTAACAAAAGGATAAATGAACCTTTAGTTACCTTGGTCAACTGGTAAGCTAAGATGGCAATGTGGAAATCTCCAATTTTCGACTAGGAAATACACATTGAAATTCTTCATTCTCCAGCCTTTGGCTTTCAGGCTTGCTAGCAGTGTCCGTCAAGCGGCTTTGCTGCTGCATCCTTCAACTGATGGTTTACTAAATCCTTTTTTGGGGGTGCTGTTTTTAGAAAAAAGCTGGTCAGAAAAGCTGGTGAGAAAACAGTTTCTACGTCGTATCTACATATACTGATATATACTTGTAGAAGAAGTTTCTGTGACATTCGAACTCGAACATTGCTTTGGATTCTTTAACTCAATACCCTGTGCTCTCGCATTTCCATGTGATTCAGGTCCATTTGACAAACAAAACGGTCTTTGGATCCACAAAAAATATCTCCCACGAGAATCCGCAGCGCGCGCCATGGGGCTCATGTTGGAATGGCAAATGTCTCTTGTTCGGATTGGGGAAATCGGGGTCATCTCGATGAGTCAAAGGGGGAAATTTGTTCCTGAAAATGGCTTGCAAAAAACATGGCTGCAAAACAAGTTGCTGTTAATTTCCATCAACTTTACCCCTAAAACCAGCCACAGTTTCCGAGAATTATGGTACACTATGTTTTGCAGGATGTTGAAAATTCAGCCGGGATTAAGACACAAAAACTCAAACACAACTTACTCTAGATGTTTTCCCCTCACCAATTTTTCCGTGCAGAGTTTCAAGCATTGGATTCGGCTGATTGTGACACACTTTGAAGCACTACCATGCCTTGGATAAGATGAGCATACTGCTTGATCATCATTAGTAGCTTGTATCCAATAGGATCCATGTATGGTACATTTACCTACATTTACCTACATTTACCTGCATTTAGCAGAAAAATCAACCAGATGTAAAGGTGAAGATACCATACATGGATCCTATGGGTATGGGATACTGGATAGCGGGATGGGAAACATCATCCTTTCATTCCGGAGCCTTTACCAATGCAGTGGACGACTCGGTTGCACAGCTGTATCAATCCTGCAAATGAGGAAACCGTTGCTCCATCGCTGGCTGATGTTTTTAGGAATTTTAATCATGAGATTATAACTCAGCTCCGGACAAAACCACATTCTAACCATTTATATACATCCACTGCAAAAAACCAAAGTTCTGCTACATCTCATGAGGATCTTGTTTTCAACATGAGTGCATTTACAATTGCACTAGAGCACAAGATTGCCCTGATTTGGGCCTGGCCCGTTGCAAACACGAATAGTAACAGATCATCATCAACTCTCACCCCTTATCTCACCAGCCGTTGTGGTTTTTGAGAAACGCCTCGTCACACGAGCCTCAGGAGCCTCAAGAGTCCCAATGATGGCCCTCCCGACTTTGTAGAGATAACTTCATGGGACCTGGGTCCCTGGGGATCACCTGTTGATGGTTGGTTGAAATCCGGTAAACTCACCAGTTGATATGGTAGTTTCTCCCATTATTTGCAAGGTGTTTTACATCCAAACGGTGGCTGTTTGGGATTTCTGAACCATCAACAGTATCATAGTGAGAGAAACATTGACCTCTTCCTTGAGCATGTCATCTGGTCAAATTTCATCGCGACCTCAAACACGACCTGGAAAAAAACCCAATTTCGGTAGCTTTTTGGAAGGGAAAACTGGGAAAACCCTTTATTTTCAGGGAAATCTAGGTTGGTGAAATATTGGCCCATTTTGGCCAGATGTTACATGCTGGATCCACAGGTCGATGTAGGTTTTAATCTTTTAACCATGGGATTATATGTTGGGTCACTGCCCCTTCCCAGTAACACCAGGATTATCACATTTTAGTAGGGAATCCCTATAAACCTTTATTTGTTTATTTGTCACTGTTGCTGGGAGGGGGCCACACCCAAATTATATGTTCCAATGTTACATTATTAAAGTTCATCAGTCATCATCCCATTAGATCCAAAAAATCATCAACGACCAGGCAAATTGTGAAAATAGGGCCCCTGCTTGTTTAGGGTGTTTGAAGGGTTTTTTTACTACCCAGTTATATGGCGATCATTTCACAAACCATGACATCTGACATAAGGATCTCTATTAAACAAACAGAATTTCATGGAAATTAAGGCTGTTTTTTTTTGCGTGGCTCAGGTCAATTGGGTATCTAGTTGAAGTTGCAGGCCGAGATGGGTGATGCAGGGGTTTCCGGAGCTCGGGATGGACCAACAAAATGGATCCGGTGGATGTTGGATCTGCTTTTTTTTGTTGAATAAAACCATACTGTTGATGGTTGGTTGAAATCCGGTAAACTCACCAGTTGATAAGGGTAGATACCCCATTATTTATTAGAGTTGTTTTATACATCCAAACGGTGGTTGTTTGGGATTTCTGAACCATCAATAGTATGTTCCCAATTCGCTTTTTTCCACCGGTGTCTTGTAAGGGGTGGAGATACATACCCATGATTATGCGGCGCCATGACTTGACAAATCCAAAACTTCAAGGATGGAGGTGCTGTGGTCTTCACTAGTTTCATCAGTGGAAGGTACCTGATGAATCTGATAAAAATCATAGGTTGGTGAATGGTGGGGGCCAGCTGTTCAACCTCCCCGGTGTTGGAGCCCTTTAAAAGGGGATATACCCAATTTCCTACCACAAATGGTGTTTTTATAGGGTTGAATATTTTCCGGGTACCATCCCAAGGGGTTTTCCCCCACCATTTTCCTGGTGCTGCAACCCCACAGTTGAATCTATACAATCTGAGTGCCACATGGATGCATTGACCCAACAAAAGAATCTCCCATCAAGGGACCGGAAATGGGGAAATGGAAAACACATCTGCTGCTAGATTTTTTTGGACTATTTTTTTTTTTGGGGACAAAAATCTTGAAATGAGACTTTTTTCACATCCCCAAAACAGTTGTATAAAAAAGCCACCACATGAGGGACCATTTTAGAAATCAGTGGCTGCAGTGGGGTCCCATCTCTTTGATCGGTCCTTCCTAACCTTCCATGAAGCTAATTTTGCTGGGGACGTGCCAAATCCAAAATTAGGGGTCCAATATTTTGAGGCCTACTTGGATGTCCCAGGAAGTTAGTAAAGGTGTACTAAGTGGGTTATAACCCCAATTAATCCACCATTTATAAGTAGGTTATTTCACCCATTTAGGAACCATTTCCTAACTTCCTGGGATATCCAAGTAGCCATTTAATGTGATTTTTTACCTGTACAAATCACTGCTCCACGAAAAAACCCATTTGCCATGGAAACCCTGAAACCGCCTGTAGCCTTTGGCTCTCAGGAAAAAGGAAATGAAGGGGAGATTAAAGTCTAGGTGGTGGCAACTCAAAGATGTTTTATGTTCACCTCCATTTGGGGAAGATGAACCCATTTTGACGTTCATATTTTGCAACTGGGTGGGTTGAAACCACCACCTAGTTGAATTGAAGATTACTTGCGATTGAAGAACCCCACCTCGGTCTACCAGAGAATTTCTCGGTAAAGTGGCAAAAAACACCAGTTGTGAAATTTGAAATCTGCCAGATGAGCAGCGACGAACCAGCAAATGGTCTTTGGTTTTTGGGAGGTCATTGCAACATATATACGCACTGTAAATATATATGTATATATATATATATATATGTAAATATATATATATATATGTATATTTGTTTAATTTTAAATATTTATATAGAGAAAGATTGAGAAGCCGAAAGCAAAGTCATTCACCAAGAATTAGGAGCAGAATTCCTATCCAACGACAATGGATCTAGGCAAGTTACCCGCGAGTCACACAAGTTTTAAGCTTCCAAGAGATACATAGACACCCTGACCATGACTTCATTCTCATAGGTCTAGATGGATGGTTCATTAAACCATGTGGTATTTTATGATACTTTACTGTCCCATATCAGTGCATCAACTGGTTTTTCTTTTCCGATGGATGTATGAAACTCAACTTTGACAGAAGTATATGTTTCTTCTTGATGCTAAAAAAAAGTGAACTTCCGAAACTCTGTCGTGAGGATTCTGAACGTATCTAGAAATTTCGTGTCGTGAAAAAACTCATTTTGGCAATCTGATTTCTGTTGATCAGTGGCTTCACTTGCGCCACATGTGCTGTCAGGGTACCTAGAATAACACAACATCTGCAGGCCTGATGCAAGCAACCAGTGTTTAGCCAAGGGTACTTAAGCAATGAAAGAAACCCTAGTCACTAGTTGTTTAGGGTATTAGGGGATTAAACTACACAGTTACATGGGGATCATAATAAACCACTTATTATAAGGATCCCTATTAAACGAACAGTTTTTGATGGAAGGTACGAGGGATTTTTTCCTGGCGAAAACTTGTCTCATCAAACATCGTGTCAAGTACTTTTCACCAGCCTACCCGAACCCCCCCGGAAATGAACAAATGTCACCATGATTTCAGGGACCATTTGGAAAGGTGCCAAGCCGAACCATCTTCGAACCAACCAGCTGGATGTGAAGTTAGGATCAAGGCTTAGGATCAGTGGCTTAGTAGGCCACAATATGCTAACAATTTACAAGTAGGTTATTTCACCCATTTACAAACCATTGATCCTAATTTCCTGGGTAGGTTATTTCACCCATTTACTAGCCATTGATCCTAATTTCCTTGGGACATCCAAGCGGTTGGCATCTTTCAGAGTCGAAAAAACATCTTCGTTTTCGGAGCGGACCTCAGGCCAGGGTATTAGGATGGAAATGTCAATGGGTTGGTTCCCCCCCGCCAAAAAAATCCTCCTTATATGGCAGGGGTCATTGAATTGCCCATTTTGGGGGGGGGATCAAACAATGCAAATCTATGGTAATTTTTGGTGAATTTCCCTTATAATAGTGCATTGTTTGGGTTTGGGTTGGTAATGACACCTGTATGGCTTGTACTGTTGATGGTTCAGAAATCCGGTAAACTCACCAGTTGAGGTTGGTACTGGAACTCCCATTATTTACAGGCTTTTAGCACCATCCAAACGGTGGTTGTTTGGGATTTCTGAACCATCAACATTATCCCAGTTACTTGAAACTCGCACGTTGCAAACGGGTCTAGCTCGGTGAAAAACAATCCTCATCAACATCCTGCCAGATCATGGTGCTTGGATGTCCCGTCGGAAGTAAGGATCAAGGTTTACTAAGTGGGGTATAACCCCAATTAATCCACCATTTATAAGTATAGGTTATTTCACCCATTTAGATCCAATCACCATGGATCCATCCATTTGCTGGGACATCCATCCGTGGCAAGCAAACTCGTTTTTTTGATTCAACTCTTCAACATTTCCCTGGGATTCCAACCATCATTAAAACAATGGGTGTTAATATAACCACCATTGCTTACCTAAGGGTTTTTTCATCATGGAAATTGGGTCAACCATTATTTTAATGGTGGTGGAAGTCCAGGGATTTCGTGTGTATTGACCCAACCCCTCTATGAAGTTGACAAAAAAAGCACTCCCTACCTCGACCCGACCCTGACGACTGAGGTGGGTCGCCTAGACCAGCCTTTTCTGATGGACGAGTCTGCCTATGAGTCGGTTTCCCCCAGAAAGGGGGAGGCTCAGGATTCGGTTTGATTTCGTTTTTTGTGTTTTTTGAGACAAGCAGAATTCCGGTTTGCACAATTTCAACACAAAAAATTACATCTTTCATTTTGGGCAGCTGTTATATTTGAAGTAGTATTTTGGCAGACCGAAATGAGTGTGTATGGACGCGCTTTTTGTGCATGTGAAGAAAAACACGAATTTCGGTGTGGGATTAAGGACTCCTCCCAAACATTCACCCAAGAAGACTTAAGATAGATGAAATACTACATCCGCATAGATGAAGAAGTGGAGCTCTACCAGTATGAGATCTTTGGCGAGTATGTACAGATTACCTGGTGTAATTCTTTGCTACCCTTCCTGGGCAGCTGGGCGACTTTTATTAATGAACGAGCTCCTTGTTTTGATGGGCAAATGAGCTACAAAAAGACCTCGTTGTTTGGCTTGTGATATACTGACTACTTGAGAGTTACTACCCTCTCTTGTAGGGTTTACCACCCTGGGAGGAATTCCTCACCCCCTCACCCCAACTTCAGCTAGATTAGTCGATACAGGGAATTCTCCTACATTCCCTCAAAGTTCCTGAAATGATGAGAGTTCTCCCAACTTTTTTTGATATTTCAAGTCAACTAATTTTCTCCCAAATGGCTCAAGTAGTCCAAGAAACTATAGCTTGTCTTATGCTCCCCTGAAATCTGAAACTAACGTAACTAGGTGGTGGTTTCAACAATTTTTTATTTTCACCCTATTTGGGGAAGATTTGCAATTTGACTAATATTTTTCAGATGGGTATTGAAACCACCAACCAGTTGGAAGATCATCATTTCGTTTCCTGACACATCCCCGTGGCAGGTGCATGCTGTGGAGTCAAAATTTTGGGCAAGACTTGAAATCGGTGAAATCGGTGAAATCGGTGAATCATCCCAGGACAGACGTAAGTAGATAGGATCTTCCCCCCTTTAGAAGCCAATGATTCACGGCCATTTGGAAGGCGTCCCGGCGTCCCACAACCCGTCTTCCTTAGGGGGACAAAAACGATCACCATACTTTTCCCATAAACCTTACAGGGTTGAATATTAACTCCCTGAAACTAACAGCAAGCATCAAGTTTATCCCTGAAAACATAGGTTTGAAGGGCCATTTTTAAAGGCAGTTCATCAAAACACCAGGCATCAAGTGTTTCAGGTGCGATGGCTGTTTCAGTGTTTCAGGGTATGCCATCCTCATTGCTTCGAAAGATTCCACCCGCTTTCCCCCCAAAAGGGCCGTTTTCACTCAGCAACAGTTGCTGCAATCTTCCAAGGTATGGTTTGCGAACGCCACGGTCACGAGAGTCTCTTGGAGAAACAACATCTAAAAGGAATATTTGAATGCAGTAATGGTTCCCGGGGGGAGGGGCCTTCATTCAAAAAGTTTCAAAGATTTTTAAGCGACTCAAATTGTGTTGGTTTTTTGACCACCTTTTTTGGGGCAACAACATTTCGATTGGAAATTCCCAGTATCCATGACCTATCCACAACCTGGGTTGATTTTGTAAGGTAACAACCTCATGTCACACCTTGGTCAGAAGCCATTCGACTCCACCTTTATAAGTAGGAGGGAAGTTACAACCTCAAGGGGTTTGTTTCACCCCAGTTACCGTATTTCTAAGGGTCATTTATAAGGGCTCCATTTTGCATCATTTTGCAAGCAGGTAGGGTTTTTCCATCTTGTGGTTTGGGGACAAATCCGTCAGGACAAAAATTGAAACACTTCCCTGGAAGTTGCTCCCCATGGTTAGTTGAGCGCTTTTTTTCAACTAGGGTATCAACCCCCCCGGAAAAAGTGAATGGAGGATTTAATAGTCACTTGCCGAGTTTTTTGCTGGGACATCCAAGAGGAAATTTGCGATTTTGATGAATGAACGGCCTTTGTTTGGGGGCATCCACTTACATCCGGAAAGTAACAGCCTTGGATTTGTCGTTCAGGTGCCATTTTTGCTTTCTAGCATAGGATTCGAATCTGCGTTTTCCGGATCCCAATGTGTGTTCTTCCTTCAGCATCATGGGCTGTTGCCAGCAACAGCTCTACCATCCAAGTTGGAAAGCTTTCGTCCTTTCATTTGCTTGGGATGAAACTTAATATATGATGTTTGGGTGGTGGTTTCAACAATTTTTTATTTTCACCCCTATTTGGGGAAGGTTTCCAATTTGATTAATATTTTTCAATTGGGTTGAAACCACCAACTAGATGATGTTCATTCCAAGTGTACTTGCATGATTTTTGAAGTTTTGTGCCTTTGTAATTTCCTCTGCAAAAGACACACCGCTGTGGTAGTAGCGAGTGTTTTCTTGGGGCTTTGAGTAGCCATCAACATAACCCCATCAAAACGGGACCTCCTGGCATCATGAAAAGTAGCGGTGTATGGACTTTCATTTTGCCATCATCCATCCATGGAACTTTGGGCAGAACAAGCCTGTTGGAAAGGAGAACCTTTTGGGTCTCAGGTGAAACCGCTACTGAGTGCTTAGCCAAAACCTTTTCCATCATGACCTTAATTGACTTCATTTAAGTAATCCTGTCCAAAATGACCGTCATTATGGTGCAACACACTACGCCCTGGAAAATTACCATGGAAACCAAAAATGGAGGGTTGGAACATGTTTTTTTTAATTGGGTGATTTTTAGGTTCCACGTTCATTTTCAGGGGTGTAGTTTATGCAGACAATTGCAATTTGTAAAGATCACTGCTTTCCGTTGATGATGTGTCAATCCGCGCAGTCCAAATTTTTACAGCTTAAATGGCCAGTTTTGGCCCCATAAGCCTGATCTGACATCCAAAGATGACTTGAGCACGCAAATAATAGATTCAGAAACTTGGCACCCCATTTTCTCAAAACATATCTCATTTAACTGTTGTTGTTTTCATTTACAGAAAAACTGGCGCAAGTCTTTCATTACCACGACAAAAAAATTCAGAAAGCCGCGACTTTGTAGTTCTACTAATTCCTTTCTATCCTTGGATGGTTGACCAACTTCGGGAGCATTGCTCGATTTGATGATGATAATGGCTACAGTAAGCATGTTTCGTCAAGAGGGGGTGTAGCCGTACTAATTGCCTTAGAAGCAAATGAGCGCCTTTTTGTGGATTGGAAGGATGGAGTTGGCAAACTTCACTGAAAGATTCCCTCAATTTTAGTCGCCGTGTCATTTGCTTCGGAAAACGCTTGGTTGTTGGTGGACTCGGAAAACGTTTCCAGCAAAAGGGGCACTGAAGTCATCGCGAGAATGTGAAAGTCAGAAAAAACAACTCATCCTCCCAATTTCCCAATCCCCGAGTTTTTGGTTCCATGTTGGTTTTTGTGGAGTGCTATATGCATGTTTTCCGTGACCGTGGCTAGTTTGTTTGCTGATCCGTTTTTTGTAGCTGGGTCCTGAAAGAACGAAGTCCCTGTGTGCTTGTGTCGTGGGGGATGCTGCCTGTGAAGGTGGGCATCAAATAGTGTTCGTTGTGTGGGTTGAACTTATGGTGTTCGCGCCTGTGACATCTAAAGTAGCATGTGCTTCTAACTTGGAGAATCTGGGCAGTGGCACGCTTATGACTATGCGCGCGACATACACCCCCTCAGTTTGTGGTGTGCGCGCTGGAAATCACCTGTCGTTTTTTCTCCATTTTTTCTTCTACGCGGACCCTCTTTGGGACCGCAACATTCCCCCAATTCGGTGGTGGAAATTCCGAGGCGGCAGTTCGAGGCGCTGCTCTTTCAATACGCAGAAGGGGAGGGGGTTTGGGTGTGATGTTTCCCATGAGGCAAAAACTGGTGGGAGAAAAACACCATGATTCAATTCAATCCGATTGGGGCAATGCAGTGCCCTGGAAAATGCACTCTCCAAGGAAATTGAAGTTTGAAATTCCAAATCATGTCCACATGAATGTCCAAAAAATGTCCAAATGATGTCCAAATGAATGTCCAAAAAATGTCCAAATGATGTCCAAATGAATGTCCAAAAAATGTCCAAATGATGTCCAAATGAATGTCCAGATGAATGTCCAAATGAATGTCCAGATGAATGTCCAGATGAATGTCCAAATGATGTCCAAATAATGTCCAAAAACCTATTAAAAGAAACACGTTAGAGAGACCGACCCCTTGATGCAGGCCGGTACCGTGGACCATCACCTGATGTTGGGGCATCATAGTTCTTGGTGGGCGGCCTTTTCCGGGTACCGGTGCAGACCTGCAGAAATCTTGCACCACCTGGGATGTATAAAGCCCTGTAAATAACACGATAAACTACCAACCTCAACTGGTGCAGGATTTTTGCCATCAACAGTATGGACAATTAGTTGAAGTTTCACCAATACTTTTGTTTATTTCCCGCACGACGGTAAGGGACACTGAAAAACTTCAAGCTCAAATCATAATATTCAAGTTTCTGAACTATCAATCCACTTGTCTCAAAATGTACCCCTGACATGACGAGCCCCTGTTTGTATAAACAGAAGGTGTTTTTTTTCATGATGGACTTTCTGAAGTTTTCTTCCTTAGTTTCGTTGCCTGAATGTATTCCTGGGGGTCTTAGATAGTCTAGATTGCCTTTACATAGTTTGTGTGTAGTATTTGAAAAACCACATCACTGGAAAGTCCTTCACATTTTTCTGAGTTTCCTATTTTTCACACTAACCAATGGAATATCTTAAGCACCTACTGTATATATTTTTAAAATCACGTTTTGTTTAACCATCCAATTGAATTTCCATTTTAATTCTAATTGAGGGAACATGTTACAAATCGACACAAGATCGTGCGAAAACCTTAAAGCCGGAATGCTCCCGAGAACTTTTCAGCGGTGATGGGTTTACAGCCAGCGTTTTCAGCCATAGGCAAGCTTCGCGGAAAGTATGCCTTCGAAAACTAACATTTTGAACGCAAAAACTGAAGGTTTGGGTCGATGTTTTGCCTTTTTCAGGCTCCTTGCTAATTTTTCGGGGGTGTATACCATGACAAATGCATGATCAATGACAAAGAGTAGGCAATGGTCAATGGTCACCTGGTGGTCAATGTTGGTGGTTGACCTTTTTTTTCCTGGGACCCCTCCATGAGGACAAAGGGACTATCCGGTGAAACAAGGGATTGGAACTTGGCTTAAAAGAAAAACACTTCCTGAAAGTAGCAGCCAGCTTGCTTACTGACAATTCTTCAAGTTGGAGGCCCCGTCCCATCTGATTTTTTTTTGGGGGCCAAGTTGCCGAGGTTAGTTTTTTAAAGGAAACAAACACCCTGGAAGTCCAAGACCAAACAAAGTGGCTGGTCTTTAGGATGATCCGTGTAAAGGATTCCCTACCAACCAATGGGAAAAGTGTGGTCTTTGAACTTCGTGGGGCAAAAAAAAATCACCCCTTCAAAAAGCTCAGTTTTGATTTTTCCCTTGGGAAAATCGCACCTTTTTTTTTCAACCCGACAATTTCAAAACGGGACTAATACATGGAGCTAGGAGCGCCTTCCTTCGGTACTATAGGGTTGTAATTTATGGGTTCGTACTCTCCCCGGCAAAAACAGAAAATTCTATGTTTATGATTTCCGGTTCGCAACCTTTTCAGCTATCCGTGGGGTGAAGCGGCGGATCGCAACCCGGGGGCGTGAACCGGAAATGGTGATCCTTGATGGACGCTGCTTGTACCTTGGTCATTCACAAAGATGGGAGAATCTCTTCTGTTGGTTTAGTTGGTGATTTTTTTACGGATTCTACACACCGGTAATCTAACATAGCAATGGAAAATGGACCCTTTGAAGATGTATTTCCTATTAAAAATGGGGATATGCCATTGCTATGTTAGTTTACCAGAGGAAAATCATAATTTGTCACCACCATTTGGGGAATATATTTTTTTACCAAGCACCGAACAGAAGCAAATCTAAGATCGAAGGATACACTCTGATGGTAAACAAACATAGCTGGCTGCAAAATGTACCATTTGAAGACCCTGGGAGTCCAAGACCAAACAAAGTGGCTGGTCTTTAGGGTGATCCATGAGAAGGATTCCCTACTACCAATGGACAAAGTTTGGTCTTTGGACTTCCTGGGAAGATGTAATTTATTTCCTATATACATTCATTTTGTTTTTCATTTGTGTCAAGTTCAGGATTGTTGGAGTGCTTTTCGATTATGTTCTGCAAAGGAATCTCGTTTGGGGCCTGGAAAATCTCCGAAAATAGGTCATTCAGAAGGGGCTAAAACTCCTCATCAAAACGAGCGTTGGTATCCCAAAACGAAACATGAATGATTCATTGATTCATGGCTGATAAGCCAACGATTGTTGATGAAATCAATGAAGTATCTGATGTACCTGAAAAAAATCTTGGATATTTGAGTTTGCTGGTTTCTTATCAGTTGGATCTACCTAACCTAACCCTGGATGCGCAGGCTCGTCTCGTCACCAGCAGGATGGTTCATGACATTTTTTGGGACAACCCCGACTCATTTGCCACGATGGCATCCTGGGTTTTTTGAGGTAGATCCAAGTTATAGGTATGCAACCCAAGTCAATACTCCTCTAGATGGTGGTTTCAAATATTTTTTATTTTCATCCCTACCTGGGGAGATGATCCAATTTGATTAATATTTTTCAAATGGGTTGAAACTACCAACCAGTCCTGAATTTTTGGGCATTTGGACGAAAGCAAATCACCAAATTTTTTTCACTACCTCAAATAAAGGACTGGATGCAGTTTTTGAGTTTTCACCCATTGGACCGCGACAGGAGTTGTTAGTCATTAGGTTGGAACTTTTGAGAGAGATTAGCCATTTGAGCAGTTGAAAACAAAGCAAAACCTTGCTGTTGAAACTTTAAACTGTCTCTTAGGGGATTTTCATGGATTTTCCATGCCATAGGCTTTGGCTAAATTCGAAGCAGGCAAATGTTTGAAAATGCTGGACTCTAGCACCCATAGGATCAATGGGACTGGTATAGTTACCTATATAATTAATCCTAAATATTAATCATAAACATCAACTAAATGTAGGTAAATATAATATACATTGATCCTATGGGGTAGGAAACCCGATCAATTCCAGGGCTTGAACTTGGGGTCCCGTTGGCAATGTTTGCATTTCGTTCCATGTTATCGCCGTTTCACATTAATTTTCTCAAGAGAACATGACAGGAACGACAATGCTGATGGTGCTGATGATGATGGCGATGATGATGATGATGCTGATGATGCTGATGATGATGATGATGATGATGATGATGATGATGATGATGAATGTTGATGATCATTATCCTCATCACTTTCAACAGTCCTGAAGGCGGTTTCGTTGGCTCTGAATGTGGTACCAGCGATACCCCTGCCACTAAGGTGTGTTCAAAGTTGCTGTTGCCTCAACCTCCACGTTCCCGCATTGAAGAAGACCTCTCCCTCCTCATGGTTTCTCGCCGGCAGAGAGGCATTTGCATCAATGCATGAAAAATGTTGGTTATGGACGGATATTTTACTGTTACTTTTTCAGACTTCTACAAATGTACCCTACTAAATAGGGTGTAGCTAGTGAGTATCCATGATAATCACTCCCTATTCACCGAGCATTTCCATGTTGGAAGTGGAGTCATATCGGTGGGGAATAAATGCCTGCCCGTGATTTTTCCTGTGGAGGGAACTGGCACTTTCTACCAACGTTTCAACGTTTCAAGAAGGTCGTCAGGTTCATGGTACATGGTGTTTGCAAACTATGGAGGTTTGGAAGGGCAGGTTTGCAAGATATGGATGTTTCCAAAAATAAGGGTACCCCAAAATGGATGGTTTATAATGGAAAACCCTATTAAAATGGATGATTTGGGGGTACCACTATTTTCGGAAGCACCCATATCTTGATTTGGACATGATTTATACAGCATGATTGACTATAGTAAATATATCATCAATGGAATGTAAGGGGCAACAACTCAGTTGCAGAAACTAGAAACTTCTAATGTTCTCCAACAAACACTTCCAGTAAACTAACATAGCACTGGCAAATCCGCCATCAAATGATATGGTAAGAAACCAGGATTTCGATGGGTATTTTCCATGGCAGCGCCTTAAAAAACTGACAGCTGGGTTTTTTTCTGTTGCTTTTTGCCTGGCCAAAGCCTTGTTTGGGTCATTTAATGTCCCATGACGGATCCATGGGACTAAGGTTAAGTTCTAGTTACCTACAAGAAAGCATACAAATCAAACCATTCACGTAGGTAAGTATACCGGTGACATGGATCCTATGGCTATTACGCTTGGTTTTTTCGGGAATGCTATAGCATATTCTGGCAATAATGATGAACCAACCAGAAGGATGATTCAACGGATGGATATTTTCCGTAGCAAAAACATGGTATTCACACCATATGCTAAGAAAAGAACATGGGTGGATTTCATGGGGGTTTTGTAGCGAATCTTCACCCCCTTATTCAGACCTCATGCCCTCCTCAACAGAGATATGTCGTCGGGAGGGCAGTAGGTTGACTCCTGAATGACTCGGACCGAGGGAGAAGAGCGGGACGATGATGACGATGATTTCTTCGCCAATTGGGCTGACCAAAAATTACAGCACCAGAAGTCTTTTGGCCAAATGGATTACAGCTTGCTGGGTTGGGCATGGTAGTTAAATAAGTAGTTTGGATATCACCCCCATGTTTTTCAGCCAGAAAAAGGCTATTTGGAAGGGGTGTCCCAGAACTCGAATGAATGGGCCGGGGGCAAAAACGATCACCATAGTTGCGACAACTACTTAACGTCCGTCCTGGGATGATCCTCCAAGTGAGCAGTGGCCCTTTTTCTCATGAAGATTGCCGAGCCTGAACCTTTGGGAAACCATGGCGATGAGGGGTCCAGACAATCCACCTGTAGATGGTGAATCCCATTTCTTCTTGGGTTTGATTCCCCAACTGCTTAGCAGAGGTTACAGTATATATAAATTATGTACACTAGTTTGATAGTGATTAAAGGATCAACTAGGTGGTGGGTTTCAGCAATTGTTGATGTTTCGAAACGTTTCTAATTACTGAGTACAAAACATATTTATCATTGTTGAGTGTTGAAATCACCAACCTTTCCCAATTCATCCATGAACAGCGGTAAACTCAAAACCATGATTCTAGGATGCCATGGATTCAACTTGTGACAAGTTGCAGTTGGCTCCACAAAACATCATGGGTGTTGAACGTACCCCGCTTGTTTGACGAAGGTCTGATTCATCTGGGCAAATGAAACGCGACCTCCGGGGAACACAGTTGGGAAATTCCCTCAAATGGTGCTGTAGTTTTGTTTAATTTTTGCCCAAAACGAGCAATTTACCCAGATTCATGGAAAAAATGGACCTTTAAAAAAAAACAACTGCAATTTCCATTCATGGCACCTTCTGCCCATAGTAATTTGCCCAGATTCGTTTTAAAAAATCCTTATGCTACCGTTGATGGAAGAAATCCTGCACCACCTGAGATGTATAACACCCTATAAATAATGGGATAAACTACCGTTCCCTCAACTGGTGCAGGATTTCAGCCATCAACAGTAGGACCTTATGTTTCCATAGCTCCACCGGTACGGGTTGGTAGGTTGTGCGTTGCATGGTTGCCATCCATCGTTCCATCCGTTGTTTATTCATGTCCTCCAAGGTCTGAGCAGTGAGGTAACACGGATGGAGTTACTGGGCGGATTTGAACATCTGAGAAAACCTGAGTTGGTTGGTTGGTTGGTTGGTTGGTTGGTTTGTTGGTTGGTTGGTTGGTTGGTTGGTTTGTTGGTTGGTTGGTTGGTTGGTTGGTTGGTTGGTTGGTTGGTTGGTTGGTTGGTTGGTTGTTACCCATACAAGATGGATCCCCCTAGCTACTGTACTATTTTCGTGGATTTATGATTTATCCCTAGTGGAAAACCCATATTGACAACCATGGTTTTTTTTCAATAGGGTTTGCTCTGGTTATTACTACCTTATAACGGGCCTAGGGGGAAAACCCCCTTCTTGCATGGTTGTTTAGGGTATGTGTCGGGGATGAACACCTACCCAGTTAGTTTCCGGCAAACAAAACATAGCTGGCTGGAAAATGGACCCGGATTTTTGGAAGATGTATTTCATATTGAAAAATGGAGATATCCCAGTGCTCAGCTATGTTAGTTTTACCATATGGGCATTAGTTCATAAGAGCCATGCACATAAGGATCCCGGAAAATTGTACAACCAGGATGACTCATGGAATTCCGTATCCGGCCGAATTTTGTTAGCGTGGCGATTTTTCTGGGTGAAAATTTGACTCCCCCGAAGTTGGAGGGAGAGTTTCGACTCTTAAAAATGGGAAGCTGGTACAACCCAACCACAAAACACTGAATCGGAAAAATTGAAGAGTTGAGGAAATACCCTCCCTTGAGGTCAAAATAGATGGCACAGTAGGTAAAAGATAAGCTAGTAAAAGGCCCATATAAACCAATACACAGGAACTGTGCCATGTACTTTTTTGCTTATTGTATTGTTTTTGTCTTTCGAAGTTGAGGCTATTCAGGTATTTTGGGGTGAATCAATTTCCGCTTTTGGATTTGCAATCATTGAACGTTGAGACCACAACAAATGCCATGGCCGCATGAAATCCTGGCTGCCCAAGTTGAAGTTTTGATAGTTGGCGGACTGGATGTACCAGCTTCAAAGGGTTAGGATTGCCAATCCTAAAGTTGACTTGACAGATGAGTCGCGCTAGAGCAACACTCTCAATGTTTTTTGAAACAATCAGCAGTAAATCGTGCCCCCATGATGAAAAAACGGGTGTCTTTTTTTCAATCCGAGAAAATGGAATCTGGAAACCATGTTTTTTCAAATGCGTTTTCAAATACGTTTAGATTCGTCTAGTTGATGAAGTTTGATGGCGGTGATCCAGCAACATGAATTCGCACAATTGCTTCTGCTTGAGGATGGCATTTTTGCGCCCCTCCCGCAAATCTGACTTGTAAAAATTGCTATCAAGATACTTGAGAAACTGGCCGAGGCCGAGGCCAGCTACCCTATGTTAATTACTCGGCAATCCCAACTCCTAAGGTCCAGCCGAGAAAGCTCCTCGTCAGACTCGCAGCACTGGGAGAACGACTTCGAGTTGTGTCTCGGGCCGATGATATTTTTTTTGAAACACAGGTGAGCAATGAAAAAACACCAGGCTATTTAGGGTATATAGGGGATGAAATACTACCCAGTTGTGTGGGGATTACAGAAGACCATTATAAGGATCCCTATCAAACAACCAGTATAATGGAAAGTAGGAGTTCTTTTTTCGTGGCTCAGGTGTCTTGTTACAGGGGTCATCGTTTCCTATTTTTGGGGGATCAAGCAAGCAGCCAATATATGGCAATTTTGAGGGAATTCCTGAAAATAAAAGTGCATTGTTTGGGTTGGTGTCATATAGTGACCTCTTAAATTGCTCCCTGGAAGTTTATCATAGCCTCTGAAAAATGATAGTTGGAATGACAAGCCTCTCCTTTTCAATGGGTGAAAGTTATGATTGCCTCCCAAAAATCGAAATCTCCTGTGCCCAGAATGGTCATCTTTAACAAAAAATGATGTGTTTCAGATGTTATCATGACACTAAGGATCATATTCTAACAAGATTGCATCTCTTGGGAGGGTAGGAATAGATTCTGATAATAATCACATTTAATGAAAGTTAATGGTAAATCAAAAATTAATGGGATGAGGATTTTGTCCGAACCAAAACTAGGTCGAAGTTTCAAATATTTTTGGAATTTTCACCCCGAAAATTGGGGAAATGATCCGATTTGACTTACCCTCTGGTAAACTAAGATGGCAATGGAAATTCCACCATTTGTAGATGTATTTCCTATTGGAAAAGGTGGATTTCCATTGCTATGTTAGTTTACCAGAGGGTATATTTTTCAGATGGGTTGAAACCATCAACTAGAAAATAGCGGACTGCTCTGGGCTGCTACCAACCCGAATTGATTGTTGAAATTCTGCCAGACATCTACGAATTTCTGAGCAGTTTGGCCATGATTGCAATGAAGATTTTTTGGTGACTTGAGGGTTAGTGGTTCCCTACATGGGTGGGATATGCTGGATACACATCCCGAATCCAGCCTTCAACAGGCTGCATCATTGAAAGATTATACAGAAATTATAGTCATAGTCTTAGTCCTTAGTCCTGGCGTTTTTGATCGTGAAGGAATTCCACTTTTTGAGATGGCAGACTTTTGCCTTGGGAAAAAAAACCAACCCTGACATTTTGGACCCTTCCGGATCCTGATCGGATTGTGGATCTCACCATTTGGTGGGGGTTGGTTTTGGACATTTTTGGTTGAAATATGTGGTAACCACTGATGAACTCACTTTTAGCTGGCTGGAATTTGCTAGAATGAATGTAGTATGCATTGAAATGCGTGAAGATACAATTGCAGTTCAATGATGTTCTGTGTGCCTTTGACAGAAAATATCAAGGCTTTTTTTTGAATGATAAGGGATTTGATATTGTTGAGGCAATTCTTTTAACTCCTCAGTACGTTGAACAGGCAATGAAGATGCCAGATGCCAATAAATGTTGTGGTCTTAAAGAAGCCAGCTGGCTATGGACAACATTCTGCACCGAAAATTCATGGGAGAAGCGGCCAACCTCAACTGGTGCCTGCTGGGTTGAACTATATAGAGAATATCATGACTTTCACTCCCAGAACTTTAATTTCTGGATGAATTATGGTGATGTCACGTGACATCATCTCCAAAAATTCCTTAAATGAAGGGCATTTTCTTTCAAACCTTGACGGACATTTTTTTTGGTGGGTTACGGTTACATCCAAATTAGGTGATTTTTCCGATTTTTCGCACCCCCAGCGGAGCAGAATTTTCAGATGAAAAAAAAACTGCGTTGAAGCTTTTCGAGCCGAGGACCGGCTGGTCCCTCTTCCGAACTCGAAGGCGGTGGCATGGCATCGGCGGATCTTGGAGGATTTGACCAAGGAAAGACCTCCCCCGGACCCGACGTTCAACGCATGTCCCCCTAAAAAAAGAGACTACAGTATTTCATCTAGAGGACTGTAGGGAATACGTCTTCCAACCATGGGATTTTCAGGGGATGTTTAAGTAGTTAGTTTTCAAGGGACATGTAAGTACAGTAGTTATAGGATCACCCCCATTTATAAATATAAACCATGAAATTCGGCCATTTGGAAGGGGACTTACGATCACCATGGTTATTAACCATGTACAAGTCCTGGGATGATCCTCCAAGTAGGTGCGGTTTGAACCTCATAGGATTTACGATGGTGAACCAGATATGATGATATGAATGTCATCCAGATATAATTCCGTTCCCTGGGTTTTTAGCAGGTTTCTTTTTTTGGTAGTAAACTTGGAAACACCAAGCAACACTTTTTTTGCTAAAAGGTTTAGTAGGGGATGTTGAAAATCACAGCCTTGCAAGTTGTTCTTGTTGTAAACTAGGCACAAAAACTGCACCATCAAGGGACAATTGGGTGTACTCCTAACAGTGTACCCATGGTGCTCATTGTGTTCTCTAGGGATTCTGGGGGGATTATAATTATAATAATAATGATAATAATAATAACCCATAGATATTTCACCCATAAATACTCACCATATAAGGCTTGTATAGGGCCTATTCCCATAGGGGTACGCAACGTAGGGGGTACATCCAACGATCCTTGAACACCAGAGGGCCCCAGCAAATTGGACATCCCTGCAGGTTTGTGGCCATCCCTGATGGTTTGTTAGATGAAGAGGCCAACGATGCCAGCAGGCGGGTTTTCGTCTCAGGGCATCTTGCATCGATTTTTTGGGTTGGGTCTCAGGGCATCGATGTTTGTTTTTTTCTTGTGAAGAAAGTGTGAAAGAATTATTTTCCCGCAACAAAATCCTGGAAAACTATGGACCAAATGAGAGTGAAAAACTCACATGTGGGTGTTTCCAAAAATAGGGGTACCCCCACATCATCCATTTTAGTAGGGTTTTCCATTATAAACCATCCATTTTGGGGTACCCCTATTTTTTGGAAACACCCATGTGGAACCCAGAAAATGATGATTTTTCAAGACTTTTGCATCCATTTTATTCCACTCATTAGCCGCCAGGAAGGAGGACGATACAGACGACGAGGCAAAGAAGCGAAAACTGAGGCAGCGCGGAGGGTATTTCGAGATTTTTTTTTCGATGATTTTGGGGTTAATGGTTGTTACTGGGTGGTGGTTGAAAAATATTTCTATTTTTACCCCTATTTGGGGAAGATTCCCATTTTGACCAATATGTTTGGGATGGGTTGAAACCACCAACTAGGTTAATTTTCTGAATTGTTGAATTTTGGATTCACAAGTCGCGTAATCAAAGAAATTTTCTGATGATTGTTAATTCTGAATTCACATTTTTGGGGTTGAGGTGTTTTGTTGAATTGTGAATCAATTCCAAAAATACTCCTAGATCTAGATCCGAATTGGCTGAGATTTCCAATGTCAGATCATTGGAATTTTGGATGCAAAACTGAAGACAGGGTGGTGGTTTCAAATATTTTTTATTTTGACCCCTATTTGGGGAAATGATCCAATTGACTAATATTTTTCAAATGGGTTGAAACCACCAACTAGAAGATTCCTGCAAAATTCAATTGTTTAGCTTGGGAATCCGTGAGATTCACCATGTCGTATATTCCTGATGGCCGCTAGCAACCTGACAGGGGTGGGGTTGAGCCCACCATTTAACCCAACTCCATGGTGATTAAACCCTCGAGGGATGTCCACATTTTTTTGTTTTTTTAATAGGGCCTTCAAGGCAAAATTCCTCTCCAAAGTTGTTTTTTAAAAGGCATTTTGGTGGTTACAAGTAAGAAGATATTGTTTTTTTTCAAGAAAATTGGTAACCAAACTTGGTGAAAAGGTCGGTGGTTTTTCTGTAGATAACACCATTTTAATTAACTTCTTATACATCACATCACAGGTGTTTTTTTTGGGCGGGGTTCTTCCAACCATCAGTGATGATGATGATGATGATGATGATGATGATGATGATGATGATGATGATGATGATGATGATTATTATGATTGTGATGATGATGATGATGATGATGATGATGATGATGATGATGATGATGATGATCATGATGATGACAATGATGATGCTGATGATGATGGGGGATCGTCGGTGCGATCCAAATCAAGATCTTAAGGAGCATTGCGCCATTGGATCGTTTGCGTGTTGAGAAGTGACTTCCAAAAGAACCATGGTTTGGGAGTGATATTTGAGATGTATACATACTGTTGATGGATGAAATCCTGCACCACTTGGGATGTATAAGTTAAAATCTTGTAAATAGTGGGATCAACTACCTATCAACTGGTGCAGGATTTCTTCCATCAACAGTACGCATATGTTACTAGCAAATAGAACATTTGGTCAAATTATAACGACCTCGAAAGGTAGCTGAGGAAGGGAAATCCTCTTATTTCACGGAAATCTTGGTTGGTGAAATATTTTAATTTGGTGAGAAACATCATTAAATTAACCCCTCATAAAAGGACAAGAACACCATGAACCCTGACAAGTAATCAATTGATCATAAGTCTCTGGGCAAGGAATGTCTTTCGACTTCACGAAGCACGAGTTATTCACAGTTGGCACCTTGAAATCATCCACAAATTCCGCTTGCCCACAGTGGAAAACGCATGATGTAATTATCTAATTCCCCTCATGAACCCCCAAGTTTTGTCGGTTAATTTCCTGCAGTCATTGATTCACTGGTTTGGTGTACTACTAATTTTAGAATACCCAAAATTTCCAAAGCCTTGGGAGCAAAACGTTGGCGGAACCTCCAACCATTTCACCCCGAACCAAGATCTCAGGCCTCGCATGTGTTTGTTCTTGTGGAAAGAATTCGCAGCAATGTCAAAGACCCAGAGTTGTTGTGTTTGTAACGAAAAGCAAGCTTTTCTCTACCTAGCCAAAAATATTCCCCTTCCAATTTCCTCTACAAAAATGGGGATTAGAAATTGAGGTGCACAATCCCACCCTGTAAATCCAAAAATGGGGATTCTAATTGATCTCAACATAACCAGTGACCAACCAATGAAACTTCCCAAGGGTTTTTTCGTTGTCACGGACCACGACCCAAGGTCACGTCAGTATGTGTAAAGGGAGTGGCGCAGCCCTGTCATGTCAACAATCTTTTTTTGGTCGGTGAATTTGATTTAAAGAATTGTATCAAATTCACATATCTCTTCGGTCCTGTATCCTTCAGATGTTTTTTTTCTCAAAAAAATCTGACCAACCAAACATTTTGTTGGGATTCGATGTGTTTTTTGTTGATGCTGGTGTGATTCTTAAATTCAACCTATGTCCCACACCGAAATACCAGGGGCAACAAAAATATAGGCCACAAATTGGTGGGCAAATTCATGTTTATGCCCTCCCTTACAATGATAGCAAGTACCATGAGTCCATGAGCCACTTGGATGTCCCAGGAAGTTAGGAAATGGTTAGTAAATGGGTGAAATAACCTACTTATCAATGGTTAGTATTTTGGGGTTATAACCACCAAGCACCTTTGTTTTTCTGCCAGGCGTGCCTTCTTGGACGAAGGAGGCACTTGCCATTGGTGAAACTGTGGCGGCATGACATCTCGGCGTGAGGACGGGAACTGGAACATGGGTGACCACCTTGGGGCGTTCAAATGCTGTTGATTTTTCCGTTTTCCGTGGTTTCTTTAAGAAAAAACACAGCACCGGTTTCTCTCAATTTTTTTCTAAAAAGACTTTTAGTAAACTTAACGACTTATTTGAAGCAGATGTTTTTTTTCTCAAAAGATTTGTCAGCAGATTTGTTCTCAGCTGCAAGTTTTCCTGCAGGAGTCGCCAAAAAATCTTCTCGGAGTGCGGTGCTGTGGCAGAAGCAGCAGGGAAAAGTTGACAAACAAGTCATCACATGGCTGATAAGGATTCGTAGAAACATACATTCATATATACTTTGAAAAAAAAACACACACACTATATATATATATATATATATATATATATTTTGGGGTTTGCCAAAACCTAGTAACAGTGGGAATACTGTATAATATATTCATTTTTATGAAAGGAACCCTATGAACCTTCACTCTCCTATGGTGCTACTGACACGTACAGACTGGTCAGTTGTACAGCCGAGTTGATTGGCATTAAGCTTGAAAGTTGAAAACTCCACTGTTACAGTGTTTACGCAGGACCCAACATATGCATTTATATATTTATACATAAAATTAGATTAATATACAGTACAACATATTTTTATATATTTAGACTTCCAACTTCTTGGAAAATATGCCATACCTATATCAACGGGTCTTCTGTATACCCAGCTGAACTATCATAAAGTGGCCTAAAAATTTCGACTTGGTAGAAATGGAATCCTACAACGTGGGCCCCGTCACCAGTTAAAAGTAGGATTATAAGTCCACTTATAGGGGTGACAAAACCCCAGTTACCCATTTATTTTCAGCCGTTTAAAGGGGCCCCATAACTCCATTTATAACGACCGTGCGCGGGGCCCACCCTGTAATCAATTTCGAAAAATACAGGGCATTATACTACCCAGTTGTATAGGCGGGAGATAATAAACCATGACATAAGGATCCCTATTAAACAACCAATATTTTCATGGAATCCGTCTCCGGGCGTTTTTTGTTTGAAAGCAAGGCCAACGTATTTTTTTTTCGTGGCTCACGGGGTGAAACATCCATGAGCTGCTTCTGCCTGGGATGCCTGCTGGGAGAAAACCAATGCTTTTGGCCTGGATTCGCCTGCGATGGAGTTTTGGAGTTGGTGATTTCGAACCAAACGATTTTCCGATTTGATACAAAAAACCCAACCCCCAAAAAACGAGGACATGACCGGTCCCTAAAACTAACATTTTCGCCGCTGAACATATGGGTTTCCCAAAAGGAAATTAGTCTTCCAACCATCCATTTTCAGGTGCTATGTTTGTTTTGGGGAGGGTACACCTCCGAAAATTAATATGGTTTCACCAAAAACGATGGTTTGGAAAATGTACTCCACTGAAAACCACCAAACATCCCCTGAAATTACTAAAATAGTCCCTTTTTAGGGGACATTCGTTCGTTTTCGCGGGGTTTAATCTCCTTTCAACTTTCAACTATGACTATTTTTGGTATCAATCTATGTTACACTCCCGAAGTTTAACATAGCCCCTGAAAAATGGATGGTTGGGAGGGGTGCAGATCCACTGATCATGGGAACCTACACGGACCCCCCCCAATGCCACCCCCCCGAAGAACTGAGGGGTATCAATCTTTGGTCCAGTGAGTAACCAAAACTACCAACTTAGAAGGCTTTAACTTCGTACCCGAAGCCACCAGGGTCACTGAGGAATCCGGATCGTCTTCCAAGCATCTATTCTGGGTGGTGAAACTTCACATATTTTTTGGAATTTTCACCCCGAGCCCTGGGAAAATGATCCTAATTGACTAATATTTTTCAAATGGGTTGAAACCACCAACCAGTTATTTTTCAGGGAAGATCCATTAGTTTTCGAGGGAGTATCTTCTTTCTTCGCACCAAAAACAATTCAGCATTGAAAGAAAAACCTGGGTGTTTAGGGCTAGGGTATAGGGGATGAGATCCTACCCAGTTAAGTGGGGATTATTTTCTTGCAAACCATTAGAAGGATCCCTATTAAACACCCGGTACAATGGAAAGTAGGAGGGTTTTTTCGTGGCTCAAGTGGTGTTGATACTCCAAGAATCTTCCCAAGTCGATTACTGTTCCCTCGCAGCATATATATACCACATGATTTTTCCAAAGGTGTATCTGTATATCAGTCTATTTGCGGTGCGGTGTATTTAACAAAAAATCTGGGTGAGTTAACTGGCGACGGACCCTTCGTGATGTGGGTGAAATGATTAAAAAATCAATCTGACAATGCTTGTGCTTGGGGTGGTGAAACTGCAATTTTATTTTTGGAATGTTCCGCCCCACACCTTGGGGAAAATGGATCCTCCACGTTGGTTGAAAACGCCTATTTTTCAAATGGGGTTGGTTAAACACCACCAACCAGTTGTGTTTCAACAGCAAATTTGCTGAAATCAGTCTGACCCTATCAGACTGCCCGAAATGAATTCGAGCACCTAAAACACACAGTTTTGTTGGAAAGATAGGATTATAGTTAGTGAGTGCCTTTTGGTAGGGGAGGTTTGTTAGTTTAGAAGTCGTATCATCACTCGAAAAGTGAACGGATGCAAGCCAACCTGTATGAAAATCGTAGACGGATCTGCCCCTGTGGGGCTGAATAGGGCTTTTTTTATTTCAATTTTGTGGCTGAGACGGGCCGGCACAGTGTCTTTCTTTGCCCTTTTAGTGTTTCCAGTGTTTTCAGGGAAATGGTGCCACTTGGTTGCCGTGAAATCATCTACGTCAAAAAAGGTACATGGGATGCGACCCGTAGAACGGGATGAGGTTCTACAAAAAGGGCAGAGGGAGACGCGACTTGTGCATTGGCAGAGCATGGGACTAAAAGGAACTGAAGGAAGTAATGAAGTTTGCAAGATCTTGTGGAAGGCGCCTTCCATCCAAGCAAACTATTTTGACATATTGACTTGACCTCACACCAAATGGTGGTCCACTCGGAGAGAATCCTCCCAAAATACGCTTAGTGGTCCTTGGGGAGATAGCATGTGTAATTTTTGTTCCAAAGGAATCTATTCTCTCGTTTCACTGAAGCAGTCTGAGAAACCAGTTGAATTTGTATTGGGGTGTCTGGAAGATGATACCTGATGATACTATCAGCCTTTACAGCAGGGCCAATTCTTCTAACTGGTTATCTGGTGGTTTTTAAACTTCCCGGTGGTTCCAAGGTATTACACTAGCCAAAACAAGCGAGAAATGTATCATTAACAAAATGGTGTCCATGTGTAGGTGAGACCTGTTAGCTTACCAAGCACCAACTTCTACAGGGATCATTAAATGACATATTTTGGGGGGATCAAACGGTAGTTTGGAGGGATTTCCTCCATCATACTGCCTTGTTTGGGTTGGTAAGGTAATGACCCCTGTTCTATGGACATTCTTGTATCACCTGGAGACTCTATACTTTCAAGCAGGATTTTTGTAGTCACCTTGATCAATTTTAACCATTGGTAGAGGTCATTCATACTCTTAATACTTCAGACATTTGGTGAACTACCACTTGGTAGTTAAAAAACCCACATGAACCCACTACCGAAGTTAAACATATTCCCTGAAAAGTCACCTTTCCAATAGGCAGTCGGATGATTGTCTTCCAACCATCCCATTTTTCAGTGGCGATGTGTTAAACCTACTGTTGATGGACAAAATCCTGCACCACCTGAGATGGTTAAAAACCCCGTAAATAATGGGATATTCATCATCCTTGGTGGTGCAGGATTTGTCCATCAACAGTATGTATGGAGAGGTGCAACGAAAGCATTTCAACTCCACCGTAAGTTAGCCGTCAATTTGTTTGGGAGTTAAAGATCCTGGTGATGATGGTTGGATGCGTTTTTGGAAAGTAACAAAAAAATCGGATCTGCAAAAAATAGTGAGATGCAAACTATAAAAGCCAACTACCATAAGAATCCTGACCCCTCAAAAATTGCTATTTTGAGGACCCGGACCCCTGCTATACAGGTTCAGACTCTTCCATTAAAGGGTCCAAGGATACTTAGGGTAGTGAATTCCCAGATTTCTAGAAAAAAAACGTGAAGTTTTTTTTCTGTTTGCCTCTCGAACCTTGGGATGATAAGGAATTGGAAGTCTGATAATCCAGAATAAGCATTAATAAGCATGGTGAATAATTATGCCACTGGATTTTTGACAATGTTGGCTAAAAGAAATCCAAGTGAGGAGTAACCAAGGGGCCCCTGGTTATTTGTTGTATATATATATATACGGATTGAAATACAATACTACCCAGGTATAAGGGGGGGTTGTGACAAATCATCAAAGGATCCCAACCAACCAATCAGTGTAATGGAAATGTCATAAGCATTTTGAACGTTGCTCAAGTAACATCGATCCGCGTTTCGGAATGTCAGCCGTTTTTTTTGGTTAGCCACAACTTCACTTGCTCGCCATAAATTGAGACGTTTCGGGTCGTGAATAGGTGGAGTTTTCTTGTTGAACATTGAGGTTTGGTTCAGATGATTCTCCTTTTCATTTCGGGGTGAACATCTCGGGTTTATAGCCATTTGGGGCTAGCACCAAACTTTTCCAGAGCCGAATTTCTCCACCTAAAAATTCTCACAGCATGGTCTCTGAAGTGGCAAAATGTTGGATTCGTTCATTTTTGGTGACTTTTTGCGGGGCGAAGAAAATCATGGAAATCTAAGGCTACCCCCAAAATGCCAACAACACCCCCCAGGAAAGAATGTCTTATTAAGGGATCATTAACCACCATCATCCGCTATAATAATCCCTTATTAGTGCCTTATTTTCTTGGGGGTGGCTACCCGAAGATTCCCATGATTATATATTTCAAGTGGGTTTGCCGGATTTCAATCAAGTGACCATTCTGCATGGCCCAGCTATGAACTGTTGGTACTGTAAGCAGTTTGACTTTCCTGGGTCCTGAAGATAAAAGCAAGCAATGATTTGGATGGTGTTCGGAATCATATTTTTTGAAAAACACCGAAATGCATCTACAGCATATTGTATGGTATGATTCCATGTTTGATGCTTGATTCAACATTTCCTGTGTTGTTTTGAAAATCTCTGTCTTTGGCACATTGCTGAGGGCAACAGCAAGGAAAACCTTCAAAAACGAAACACTACCTTTCCGCTTCCCGAAACGAAATGATGTCCAGCGATTGGCGAAAAAAAACAACTCTCTAGCTGATGGAGAGTTGTCGCCCCTTAGACACGACCAACAAGAAATTCGGTGGTGGAATAGCAACTTGAAATGGATGCATTTAGATGAATTTTTGTTGATCGCAACCTCAGACGATCTCAATGATGTTTCTTGGCTGAAAGTACACGGCTTTTAACTTTTGAGACTGTTTTTGTTCACCTGTTTCTTTTATGTTCAGCGTGATTGCATATAGTCGTCGTTTCTATTTGATTCTATAAGGTGTATTTTGTTTCATAGGAGAAAATTTCTTGAACAATATTTTGTTTGGGAGAATTCCGTGAAGCCTAGGTATATATCTAAACTTGCATCATCTTTCACGTTGCCTTTTGCATAGCGATCGCTTTCTAACTTTGACCATTTTTATGGACAAGGGAGGATACGAAGGTTCGGCTGTCAATACCCCCGGGTGGGCTGACCGCTTAAAACAAATTAATTACAAGGTATAGTTTTTGATGCAGGGAAAAAAACCATGGAAAATGCTGCCAGCTCTACCTTGTAGCAGAGCCAGCTATCCTCCTTTGAAATCGTGCGCTTGGGAGGTGAAAACACGGGTTGCAACTGTCCCGCCTGGCCTGTGCCGGCTGCCTGCGCGTTTGGGGGACAGTAGCAATGTTTGAAGCGAAGATGGCCCTGGAGGATCTGGCCTTGTGCCTTGTGAATCTTTTTTCTTTAGGAAGCAAGGAATCGATCCAACCATGAGAATAACTATTTGGATGTCACGGAAATTTAGTGAATTTTGTCAGTAACCCATGTATAGCTAGGGGGTGTCTTAGCAACAAGGCTTACAAGCTGTTTACGAACTGTTTAAAATTTACTAGGATATCCATGCATATCCTGAAATCCCAAGGCATTTTGGATCAATCGTCGCTCCCCTCAGTTGTCGAAAATGAAGGGGCTTCCATTTTAGTAGGACTTTTTTGAGCTCCAAATTTCACTACTCAGGTTTTATGGATTTCGGGTGTGAGATTTTTTTTCAAACACAAAAAATCAGAGAATCCAATGTGACCAACCAATGAGAAAAATCATGCTCTCCGGGTCATGTGAAAATCCTGCAGCCTAATGGTGCCCACATCTTCATCGTGGTTCAGTTTGCTTCGCCATTTCGAGCGAAGCTCAAGGCAACATGGGTGGCAGAACGCCACAACAAGGGACGCCGCATGGGCGGCGCAACGTGCGCCGGCGGAAGAAGCAACGTTTTAAAAAAGGCATTTTAGCGTGCGCTTGCCTATTTTTTCCTGTTAAAAAAAAATAGGCATAGTTGAGGGGAAAGGTATGACCCCACAATTTTCATAGTTTTATGTAGGGCTTTGCATTTGGGCAAAATGCAGCTTGATGAAATATGTGAATTCGACCAGTTATCACACTGTTGATGGCTCAGACAAAACCATTGTAAATAATTAGATACAACTACCATCGTTCTGGGCGAATTAGAACGGCCTCAGCCAAGGTTACCTTAAACGGTGGTTCAGGAAGGGAAACCCCCCAAAATCCACTCAATTTAGGTTCCCGCCCCTGAAAACTTCCCGGGCCCCAAAAAAGGAATCCCGATCGGCTGGAAAAACCGCGCTTTTTCAGGGGCGAACTGTCTGCACTTCAGGGATATACGAGGAAATGGTTGATTTTCCCTATTTCTGACCTCAGAAACTTGCCTTCCTGGATCCAGAACCTTCCTGGAGGGTCCAACTATTTTTTGGAAAAAATATCATAGCCCCTCCATAGCGTCCGTCCCTTGCAGGAAACTATTTAGTAACTATTCCATACATTTGGAGAATTTGTAAAGTGGAAAGGGGAGATTTCAATCCAAATTTTGGTTAATGGGATCCATATAGTAGCTTAATATAATCCCCATATATATAACTGCATAGGATGTTATCCCCAATATAGAACAGCTAAACAGGGTTTTGATCGGTGCTAATTTGTTGAATCACCTACTGGTAAATCAGTGAATTCAACTTTCAACGTTGACGGATTTCCGGTGCCGGTGTGCTGCTAGTTGGACGTTTTTTTTCTGCTGCCAGTCGTTTTGTCTTCGGTCGGGTGGCTACGGTCGGTCATTTGGAATAACTTGGTTTCTTCACCCTTAAGGATGGTTCAGCTAGTCAATACCAGTATTCACAAAGTAAAAACCACCCCGGAAACTAATGAATATATATCCCCGGAAAATTGTTGGTTGGTTTCTTGGGAGTGTAAGATTCGTCATGTGGGAGATTCTAAGCTCTCGAACTGGGATTCTCATGAAAACTTGGGCCACAGGAATAGCCCGGCAACTGCCTTTTTTTTGAAATCCGACCACCGGTCGGTGAAATACATGAGCAATTGGTTTCGAAAAAACAGCATTTGCAGCGATCAGTTGACCATTGGTTATTTTATTTTTGCCAAAAACATAGAGATGAAATATGGCCCAGTTATATAGGAATTACAACAAACTATTTTAAACATCCCTGTATATAAACCATTTTTGGAATGTCATGAAGGTTTCGAACAGCCGTTGTTCAGTGCTGGATGTTGCATGACTTTTCCTGGGTTCCCGTACAAATTTGGTTCATCTGGGTTTTTTCACAGCTTGGACCATGCCTCAGAGTTCCGGTGATATTCGCGGGGTAGGTGAGGTGAGTCTTGTGGGTTGTTAATATACTCACAAGCTCCATGGGACTGGTATATTTACGTACATTTACTAGGTGGTGGTTGCAAACGTTTTTATTTTCATCCCTACTTGGGGAAATGATCCCACTTGACTGAAATTTTTCAGATGGGTTGAAACCATCATCCAATGATCTCCAATGGATGGTATAGGAATGTATAGGATATATTTCAATACCCCCGGAGGTTCTACAAAAAAGACCTACCAGTGTGAATATATATATATAGGGTTGATTCATGTTTCCACCAACATCATTGAAAGTTTCAGTTTTAGGTACACCCCGGGAAATTTGACTAGTAGCCACTAAAAAAGAGGCAATCCTGAAAAAGGAAAGGATCATCTTCCAACCATCATTGTTTCAGGGGGCGAGCTGTTAAATTTCATGGGGTGTACAAGGTGGGCCCCTACCGGTTAGAAATGAGGTTATAACTCCTATAAATGGCCTTATAAATTGGTAACTGGGGTTATACCCCCTATAAGTGAAGTTATAACCATATTTATAACTAGTAAAGGGCCCACCTGGTAGGATTTTTACTTGCTCACTAGCCAACCACTCAAGCCCTGGACCAGACGAGGACGGTGTTTTGGTTCACCAGACTCAAATCGCGGATATTTTTTGTCAGGGAGAAGTTTCCACTGACGGTGAGGGCAATCTCAGACCTCCAGACCAAGATGGTTCAAAAGAAAAACACACAAGAAAAGCTTATGAATTTGATGTATCATTTTGTATCCATAAAATCACTTGGCAAACCATTCATTAACTATAGGTGCTAACCTTCCCTTTTTCTGAAAATGTACATGTAGAGCTTCCGAAAAGTGATACATTTTGAAAACCTGTAGCTTTGATTTGAAGCTTCCCTTGAGGTTCTAGCGAATTGTCATGGCTGTTCAACCTACCGACGATGACTTAACCCTTTTCTTAATATTTCGTAACATCCCCGCCTGTACGGACCCCCCTTACTTCTAGTGCATGAAGCGATGATTTCGAGTAAATAATTCGACTGATTTTTTTCGAGACCTCGAGGGAATCCCCACGAAATCTCAGAATCTACTTGGATGTCCCAGGAAGTTAGGAAATGGTTATAAATGGGGTATCTTGGGGTTACAACCCACTTAATACACCTTTACTAACTTCCTGGGACATCCAAGTAAGGTTGCCGTGAAAACACATCGTGCCCGGAACCATCTATCGTGCTAGGGGACCCAAAGAATCTGGTCAAATTTCATGGCAACATCACATGACTGGACACGGCCCCCAAAAGGGAGGTAGTCTCCGTATTTCAATAAAGTCTAGCGAGAGGTGAAATAGTAGAATAAGGTCCCATCCTATTGGGATGAGGATGGGATTTCTTAGTTACTTGAATTTCAGCATTTCAAAGGGTCAGTGTGCGGCTTGGTATCTTAGGGGACATACAGGTGGGGGGGAACAGCCACTCAGTTGAAGGGTTATGAGAATGATTAATATACTGTTTGAGTATCATGTAATCCAATGTAATATCGTGCAATACAATAGAAAGTAACGTTTTTTTCTAGAACAGTGACATGATATGATTATATAATATGATGTGATAGAATATGAAATCATGTAATGTGATATGATATGATATGATATGATATGATATGATATCATGTGATACAATGTAATGTACTGTGATGTGTGCGAGAATGTGGTATAATAATATGACATGATATTATATGATACTGTATTATATAGAAAAGATTCAACATCAACTACTTTAATTTGATACAACACAATGGAATATGATATTGTATAATGTTTTAATGTGATAATGTATTATGATACAACATACTATGAGATAATTTGCTATAAACATAAGATCATATGTTATATTTTGACAAAACATAGTATAATGTAACGTAGTGAAGTGTAGTTTGCAATGTAATGCAACGGAACATGCACTTATTTATCTATATATATATATATGAACTGCAGCATTTCTTACTTTTGTTTCAAGTTTCAATGCGGTTACTAAGCCTTATTACCTAACTTCCGAGAAGGTTTCCAGATTTTGGCCACCACCGTTAGGACATGGACACCTGCAACCCCCCGGCTGGTAAATTTAAACCATGATTTTTGAGGCTTTCCAAAACATGTCTCCCCAGATTTCGATGTTAGAACATCAATCAAGTTTCACCCATCAATGAATTAGCAGCGCTCAATATGATGGTTGGGAATAAACTTTTTTTGGGGGGGGGTGGTAGGGTTTTAACTTTTCCGTGTTTTTTGGGGCATTCATTCACCCTTGCGCAACAATAAACATCTGAGATTGCCAGAAAAAACTCGGTCTTTTATGACTTTGAAGGCGCCTGACCAAAGGGTATTCCGAACGTCAAAAATCAGCACCTGAACGTGGCAAATGGGTGGATTCTCACCGCTTGTTTTGTTATTTTTTGATTGGCCTGATTCCTCCAATGGCTAGGCTTTAATTTTTTTGGGGGGATTACATATTTAGTAGGACAAATAAAGTTTAGACTTTTATTTCACGGGCTAAGTAAGTTGCTGCAGAAGCTTCCAGTTGAATACCTTTTTCTCCTATGATTACATGGTTCATTGGAAAATGGTGGGATATTTTGAAAGGCATCTACCATTGAAGGGATCCTATCTGAACCATGGTCATGGGAGGAATGGTATTCATTGGATGTGATTCACGATGTGTAAGCTGAGAAAACCAGATTTTGTTTTTTCTTTTGTATGTATGGCAAATTTGATGTGGTGAAGAGTTTTAATGTTGGAATTCCGACTTCATAGAAACTTTGAAAAAGCCTGGAATTGGGCCAACCATGGATGAAATCTTACTTGACCTGCTAGATGGACTATGGAATAGCTCCTGAAATGGAAAATTTGATGTTCTTATTATTCCAGGATTTTTGGTCCGGTGGAAAAGTCAGTTGTTTTTTTTTCAGAACTTTTTTCCACACCAAACACGCCGGTACAGAAAGATGGGGTTCGGTGGAAGTTACAGTACTTGAGTCGGTGAAAGCCGTTGGATGCTTGAAATCCCCAACTGAGCAATGAAAAAGACCCGGTTGGTTGGGTCATATATGGGATTATACTACCCAGTGATATAGGGAGTATCATAAACCAATATAGATATTGACCAACTATAGTTGGTTTTTATAAGGATCCCTATTTACCAACTATGATTACTATACTACCCAGTTATATAGTTGGCTATTATTTGCCATCGGTTATGATCCTATATCAACCAATCAGATATTTGCCATGGTACTGAGACGTTGGTCGAGTATAGAGGCTGCCTCCATCCAGCACAGACAAGACATTGGTTGGGATGATAGATCCGCCAGAGGTTGAGGTGGTTCGACAGTCAAGACCTTGGTGATGAGGTTTTAAGGGCCCATAAGGTCACATGAAAAATTTCACTGCTTGGATGTCCGGTTGGAAGTTAGGATCAAAGGTTAGGATCAGTATAACCCTAATTTTTTCCCCCATTTCTAGGTAGGTTATAACCCATTTACTACCTTCCCCCGAGACTAACAGCTTTCGCCCCTGAAAATGGATGGGACTGGAAGACGATCCTTTCCTTTTGCGATGGCCAATTTTCATCCATTTTCAGGGGCGAACATGTTAGTTTCAGGGTGTGTAACTTTGATTTTCCATGTATCCTAACAGGACCCTTAAATGGGAAGGCTTCTCGGAGCTCAAGACGACAAGCAGTTTTGAGATCGCTGATTCTTAAGCTAGACCGTATTATGCAGGAAATTTGTTGGGTAGTGAAACTGACGAGCATTTTGGTGTTTTGGGGGTCAGGATTTTTCTAGGGACCCAACCAGCGGCGATCTCAGTGAAAATATTTGCCCAGTGATGTTTGAAGGGGGATTCTGTGGATCTTTAGATCCCAAACAAATAGAAGGATTTATAGGGACATGGGAAATACATGAAATACACAGATATAGGCTGGTCTGGCGTGTGCCAGAGAATAGCAAAGAAGGTCCGGCAAGTGTTTTTTCAATTGCACGTAAAACCCAAAGCTGATGGCACTTGGTTTTTGGTTTGCACATGCAAACACAGGATCTCCAAATTTGATCATATTCTAGTCTTTGGGTGAATGGTCCAGGGTGCTTGGTAGAAAAGAACTGAAGTTCTAACCATACTTGAGGTTACCTTGCAAACCACTTGCGTCCAACAATGTAGGTCGAAAACAACACTTACTCTCTACTTCCCACTTGGTACAGTTCTCATGTAATGCCTGGACCTTTCAGCATGCTTGTGCAGCATGCCTAGCGGTCACTTTGGGAGATTACATTGTCATTATGATCAGGTGTAGACCATCGACCACCCTCTAACCAAAGGCAACATTGTTCTGCTCGGGGCAAGGCAGTTGAGCAAAAAAGGGCTTGACTCGGCGGCGGGGCAAAGAGTGAGAGGATATTTTAAAGAGATTTTTAGAACCTTTGCATGGGAAGGTTCTAGGATCTCAAAACAAGCAGAGATTTCATGATTCTTAGCTAGGATTTGTTTAAGGTGATTTTTTTTAAATTTTCTATAGTAAATCACCATTTTGCACCACCATTTGGAGAATCTTTTTTTATATTTTTTCCAACCACCGAACAAGCAAATCAAGTTAGCATAATATATATGGGGATGATCGCTGATGCTGTGACTTTAAGCCCAGCAAAATTCCAGTTTGTTCTCTTGGAGGATCATCCCAGGACTTGAAAGCAAGCAACTATAGTGATCGTAAGCCCCGGGGGTTGGAAAAGCCTTCCCAAATGGTCATGAACACACCGGAGGTGATCCTAACCACTTACCGATCGGATGGGATGGGCCCTCCAAGCATGTGGTCATTTTTTGGATTAACCGTTTTTTTTTGCTTGTCATGTGAGTGCTTGTGTCAAGTTCTAACCCTACTTGGTGGGAGCACGGATCATTGCTAGGCCCCCCGAAAAAGCCCGAAAACCTTTTGCTTTCTTGAACATCATCACTGGGTGTCAAACGCTTTTAACTTCGAAGTCCAATCGCCGGAAGTCTTTTTTGGTGAAACTTCTTGCCAAGCCGCAAAGAAAGGAGTTGGCTATAGTCTTCCCAGCATCTTAAAAGGCAAACCAGCCCTGAACAATTTCTTCGAACCTGAAAACCCTCAACCCTTTTAAAAGAGGGAACTCGTCTTCCAAACCCTCCAATTTTGAGGTTCCATGTTTGCCTTTACAGGGTGTATGTTCAATTTGGAAATTTGTGGGGTGATTTGTTTGTTAATTTCACTCCAAAGTGTGGCTGAATAGATACTTACTGCAGCCAATTTTTTTTTTGAACTTAAAGTTTTAAAGAAAACTCAACTACCTGGAAAACAAGTTGCTGTTAATTTCCATCAACTGTACCCCTAAAAACAGCCACAGTTGCCTAAAAAAGTGGTTAGACGGTTAGACTATGTTTTCCAGGTATTGGTAAATTGATGGTTTGGGGCCCGCTGGTTTGGATTCCTGGCATCCCCTAAATTTAAAGGGATTGTTACCCCAAACCTCACCTTCCAAGAGTCGAAGTTGTCGTTCCATCAAATCGCCCTGCATGTAGCCGTGTAGCCTAGGAACAGCGAGAAAATCAAGGTTTGCAGTGCCAAGATATCAAGGGCGAATCGGACCCAAAATCCATGGACCTTACATTGAAGCAAGGGCCTAACCCAGGCGGAATCCCAATATTTTTTCTCTCTTGAAACCCACCCTCCAATGATTCTTGGAAAAAGCACATCGAAAAAAACACCACCAGAATCACCACTCACAATTGGGAAAATCCAACCCAAAATCATCACCAATCTCTACGTTGTCTTTTTTTTTCTCGGGGTGAACACCACGAAAACCACCCAGGGACCAGGGACGTTTCTTTTTTCCATTTCCAACCGCTCGGTGGGACCACGATTTGGGGGCGGGGGGAACCACCTTGGTAACGGATGGAGCTCGCAGCGCGACAAGTGCAATTTCAAGCTTTGGAGAAGGCACCGCGGCAGAGGTGAAACAAGTTACACTCCGATAAACTAAGATAGCAATGGAAGACATCCACCATTTGAGTCGATGTATCTCCTATCATAAAATTACGGTTTTCCATTGCTATGTTAGTTTACCAGAGGGTAGCCTCCCTAAAACTAACAAACTAACAGATCGTCCCTGAAAATTGCTGGTTGGAAGATTAAAATTTCTTTTAGAATGTTACCTTTTTTCAGGGGACATTATTTCATTTTCTGGGGAGCAGTCTTTTGGGAGTTGGATTTTTTGGTGGATGATGTTTGTTTTTGTGATTAAATGGTAGACTCTCATTTTATTTTTTTGGGGGTCATTATGAGATTACTGATATGAATGTGATGTTAATTTTCATTTTTTTTGGAAGTCTTAAACAATAAGTATGCACACAAACACACACACACATGGCGTAAAAGGAGGTGGTTCAATGAGCAGAGCAATCGAGTCAGAAAAAGAAGTCTGAAAGGTCTCTTGTTCTTCTATTGACTTGATGCTTGGACGATTTCATGCTGTCAAGATTTTACACGCCCGCTTTCCATGTGGTAACATCCTTTTATGATCTTTGCGCACCAGAACACATGCAATCCCTTTTTTCTTCGCTTCACACGACTCAGCTCAGCACTGCTACCGTCCTGTCCCAAAACTGCTTCACTCGCGACGACCTTAAAGAGGCCGTGCAGGTATGGTGGTCAGGTGGCAAATGACAAGGTTTTTTAAGCTGATGCACGCAGATAATGCTTGTTGACGATCATGAACACGGCAGAGGATGCTTTGTTGATCATGGGTTGGTGGGGTTGGGGGGATTGAAGGCGTTCTTGTTAACTCGTGCGCGCACTTTCTGTTTTATATGCCGGAAGTATATGCTATCCCCGCGGTTCTTTGCTCATCGCTGGTCATGCAAATCCTGGTGCAGTTGGGGACATCGTGTGGCTCCAAAAATCCTTAGGACATATTTGATTTCCCCTAATTTTGACCAGCCGTTCCCTGAAAGTTTGGCGAATCATGCCATGCGTGTGTCCCTATCGTAGCATCATTAAAAGGAATGACTACCAGTATGTTCTCAGCTGTGTGTGGAGTAGTGTTCTAAATTTTCGCAACCGCTGTCCATTGGAGGCTGCAGTGGATGTGCTTCTGACCAGCCGAGTCAGTCGTGCAGTTCTGTTAGCGCTACTTTTGGTCTTCATTGATAGGTGGGACCAGCACGACACGATTCGGGTGCAACGTTCGGGGGTAGCAGATAGCGTGTAACATACTTACTATCTATATATACATAAATGTACAAATATTTACATTGAATAACACATTATATGTATGTATATATTTAGATCTTGCTACCAACTCAGGTTTCATTTTCTTTATGTACATATCCTTTTTAGTTTCCGGGGAAAGGCGCCCCAATTTTGAACCCAAAAGATGCGTGGAATTGCCAGATGGGGGAAGTGGAAGCACATGGGTGAAAATGTTGAGCTAAAAAAGTAGTATTGCGCAACTGAAGTTTCCATAATTAAGAAAACCAGGATTTATGATTTATCAATGGACTTGAAAAAGGGAGTGCACATCATGTAGATATGTGAATATAGGTAGAGACACACAAAAATACGTACATACATCAATACATACATACATGTCATGACATGGCACTGGCTCAGTATTATTGACATTGCCGAAGACACATATGTTGGAATACCAAGACGGTCCCAAATCCTAATTTTCACCCCAAATTCTGGCCGAATTTCAAACTTGGGATTAATCACGGTAAGAATTAACCCAATCTACTGACTAGTTACTATTTACCATCACAAACACGAGGCACCAAGTACACTTGGCGTTATTCATCCTCCAACAGCTCCAACAGCTCCAACAGCTCCAGCCGCTGCAATGGAAACTGGTTTCTTCCAAGATGAGCAGGTTTCCATTCCACTAAACGATGGGATATAAAAATATTGGTTTTGATTTCGATGATCTGGATCCCCCCAAAAAAACTCCCCATAACCTTTGTATGAACTGTCGCACGCTCAATTCCGACAAGTTGGAGTAACGCAGTGACCCTTGCAAGGGCGGTCGGTCCATATCGTAGACCGAACCGCTGACAAAGAAACCCCAAAGGTGGCATTGTAGTTGGAGGATCATCCCAGTAAGTGATTAATAACATCCATTTATAAACCATTTTAGGCGATTTGGAAGGGGAACAACCCTACTATGGACTTGTCAACCATGGTTACTAAGCACTTACGAAGTGGGATGATCCTCCAAGTAGCTGTTGAATTTGACGGAATTTAACAGCGTATTTTCAGGGGCGAGCTGTTAGTTTCAGGGATTGTAAAAGATTGGGTTTCACTTTCTTGTGGGGTCAGATTGGGTTTGCTGTTGATGGACGAATTCAGAGGGATGACAAATTTTCCATCGCAATTGGATCGCCCGGTCTTGTGAAAATGGGTTGCGCTGGCCGTTATTTGCGTGCAAATTTCTGAAAAATTATGTAGCTTGTGTTGCGTTTTAAATGCGACTTCCGATGTTGAATGTTTTTTTTGGAAAATCAGCGTTCTTCCATCAAGAGTACTAAGTAGATAAGGCCATTCTTCTTATACCCCGCACATATTTGCCCATCAGAAGTGGTGAGCGCAAGTCACCCAAGTAAGTTTACAAGCACACATCTAGTTACTGTAGGTAAGATACCATAACATTTGTACCCCTGTTATGGCTAGTCAACTTAACCCCCCTAACGTACCCCGTTCAGAAATAAGAATTTAGTAAGGCCTTATTAAGGGAAACCAATGGTTAATAAACTCTTAGTAAGGCCTGAAGCTCCAAGTAGCTGAGCCTGGTGCTAAAACCTCTGGAGGATTTGCCACTTCTTATGGAAAGCAGCTGCCTTTGAAGTCAAGGCGTGGACAAAGGGATCAGAGTGGACATCTCTCAAGTTGGACAAGTTTTTGGTGGAGGATTGAACTCACATCTATGACAAATAGATATATTTGTAGATCTCATATCAAAAGAAGCACACATGTAGCGTGTGGAGGACTGACTATGTATATCTATAGATATATATGTAGAATATGTGTATATCATGTTGCACATGACATCATTATAAAGGTAATATTTTTGTTGAAGTAGTATTAGTACTACTTGCACTGCTAATTCTGGAAGTGCCGCTGCTACCGCCGCTACTGCTGCTGCTACTGCCACTGCTACATTTGGTTTGCAGAACAGGATTGTTTTGGAATTCTTTTCTTTTGGACATCTCTTGGGGCAAAAGTGGATAAACTACCCCCAGGAGAAAACGTTGCAAGATTACAGTCAACGAAATCACGTTATCATCCTCTGCGATTATTGAGGTGAACAAAAGCTTGCACCTGACGCCAGCAAAGTAACTTCTTGCTTGGCAAATTTCCCCTTTTTTCCATTGAAAAAGACCACATTTTGCGCATATTAGACCGCATTTCTCTATATTTAGATGTTTCGAATGGGTTGAAACCACCCGAAACAAATCGTTCTTTTTGTCAAGGTGCATCATATATAATGATAAATATATATATATATACATATGTATATGCGTATACACATTTATTTTCATAGACACATATTTAGATATGCATACACTTAAACACTTTCGTCCTTAGATACTGTATTGCCATGTACCTATGTACTTCCTTGACTTATATGACTTATATGCTTCTATAGTTCTTTACTTATATACTTAAACACGCACACATGCTTGTAATCATATGACTGATAGATATTATATATACTTCAAACTTGTATATATATATATACATATCCATATGCATTTACATATCCATATTCACGTACACATACATATACACGTTTTTCCGGTGAGTGGGCCACAGACTTTTCTAGGTGGTGCTTTCAAACATTTTTTATTTTCACCCCTACCTGGGAAGCTGATCAATTTGACTAACATTTTTCAAATGGGTTGAAACCACCAACTAGATGGGTGTATCAGCATATCACTTGGGGATAGGTCCTAGAATACACAACTACCACGATGATCCAACAATCTTCTTCATTGACTGAGAACATACAAAAAAACAATCGCTGAGAAGATAACAAAAAAACAATCATTGAAGTTTTTAAGGTATGCAGTGGTTTTTTGTGTCACCATAGAATTCTCCAAATCCTTCCATTTCTGCCTATTTGTCATCGGATAGGCAGATCAGATGGATTTAGAAGTGGCCGAGGTTGCTCCAGGTGTGGATTTGGGTGCAAGGTTTCAGGCCTTGTGAGCTGTAAGCAAGAGATAGATGACTAGCGGATACATAGCCCTTCAAAATAAGCCGGGCCCCAAAGCAAAATTTCATCTTCCACCACTTGACCCGGATTTTTGTTTGGACTCGTTTCGATGGGCCAAATCTGTGGTAAGAATATCGACCTTTAAATTTGAGATGCAAATCCCAGCAAAACCGGTTTATAGTTCAATTTTCAGGTGTTTGTTTCTCCATTTGTTCTTCATCAAAGTAGAAACCCCTTGGCAACATATGGCAAGTTTTTGGGAAAAAAAATCTTGTGGATGAGGTACCAACTGTTAGAACATACGAAACTTGATGATTTTTTTTTTAGTGACGGTGGTAGTGAAACTTGGTGAAAATTGAAGCACTTGGACACCAAGGCAATTCAAGTTACGATGATGGTGTTTAAATGTATGTCTGCCTAGAACCCAAATGACCCCTGTTTTGATTGGAAGTTCGGCCTTGTTTTGGAGGGTTTTGAAGCCCCAAAATAGGGGAGTTTAACAGGTTCCAGGTGGAGATGCAGTGGTTCACACAACAAAAAAAAGATCCTACACGAACTACGAACAAAAACGTCACCATTAGAAAAAACTTCCTACGATAAGTAATGGTACTAGTCAAGTCATGTCTACTAGTATGAATTTGTGGTTGGTATGTGTATATATATATATATTGTATTTATACATATTCCCTTGAAGCTCCCTCCAAAGATCCGGTTTTCCGCCAAGAAGTGAAGAGTAGCCTCCTGGAAACTAAACTGATGATTTTCCGGCTTTCCCGGTTTGGTGGGATATGTTAACAACTTCCATACTTCCACTCGAGGGTATCTTTTTGAGGCTTCAACCAACCTGAGGTTGGTATAGTTTTACCCTGAAAGTCAGCCACGATTTGAAGAAATATATTTACCAACCTCAGGTATGATGATGATACCCTGGAAGTTTTACCATGGAAGTTTTACCCTGGATGATGATAAACCCGTGCTAAAAAGGATATTGGTTCTGAAACCAGCCGGAATAAAAGATGGTGGTTGGACTTCTAGGGTTTACATAGTTTTTACCATGGAAATTACCACAAACCACTCCTCGTTGTGATCATCCCATGTGATCTTTGGATTTTCTTAAAACCAGTGAGTCGGGGATGTGTGAGACTTTTCGCTTAAAAGATCTCAATGCCAATTTTCGAAGTGCTTTTGGAACTCAATATTGACCAAAATAATGTTCATATAATTTGTCTCTTTTAGTCGGAAGTCGGATTCAGTATGTGTTTTTTGATGGGGCCTTTCGTACAAAAAAACACCCTTTTGGTGTTTTCGATGGAGGTGATGATTGGCCGAGGTTGATTGGTCGAGGCGCCGTGGGTTTTTTGATTTTTGTTTTTTTTTACACCCCTGAAATTCTAACGGCTGGATACCCAAAACGACATTTAGATATTGACATTTTTGGTATCTATGTTTCCAAGAAATCCCAAACAGGGCCCACTGAACGGACCCCTAAACCTGAGTACTTAGGGGACCGTTGGTAAGGTCCCATTTAATTTTTGATGGAATGTTTATATTTCTGGGGTGTAATTTTTTATTTCATCTCAGCTGCAGTGCTCTAAAAATTACATGGCTAACCGTCCCTACATATTGGTTTAGATTGAACCTTTACCACCCTACCTTTTGGGTATCTGTGCCATCTATTTTGACCTGAAGGTAATGGTTAATTGTTGGTTTGGATTCCGAAAGGATCTCCCTATGTAAAGGGATTGTTAAGTGCACCCTTATAGATGCCAAACCACCGGGACCAAAACCACTAATTAGCCATTGGTTGATAGGGCAAGATGAACCATCAGTTGCAGTGAGTGAAAAGATCATACTGTTGAGAGAAGAAATCCTGCACCACCGCGACCTGGGATTTTTTTAAAAACCCCGTCGTGAGTGGTAAATAATGGGATATCATACCATATCAACTGGTGATCACCGGATTTCTGAACCATCAACAAGTCTTTTCACCAACGAATTTCTAGGTCCACTTGTCTCAATTATCAATATTATCATCTGACCGAAGGACAATAATGTGCATTTTTGCTTACCAGTTTATCGAAGACCATACAAGTGGTCTATTTTGAATGTCGATGGCGATTAAGATCAACAAGCAATATGCAGAAAGCCTATTTGAGGCTTTCAATCAAGTCTTTCTTTTGTGCTCTCTGTTGAGGAATATATGGAAACATCAAACAACAGTCTTTGAGTAATAGTTGAATTGCTGCATTCTGCAGCCTCATCGTTTCCAAATCATTGAAAAACGATTGACCGTCAAGACGTGGGTCTCTTGACGGTCAAATGAGCAATGAAAGGGGAGGGCTGGGGACCCAAAAACTCCTCCCAGAAATTTGGTTGGCTCAAGATACCTCTGACATGATGCCCTACGGTCAAAGTACATTGGCCAACCGTCCTCAAAAGGTAGGTGACGGTAGAGGGCTAATAAATACACCAGTACATATCAATACATGGTATTTCCTGTGCCGAATCTACTATTATCCTGGTGTATATTATGATATATGACTCATACTGTTGGTGGAAGAAATCCCAAACAACCACCTGGGATGGTGCTAAAACCTTGTAAATAATGGGATAAACTATCAACCTCAAGTGGTGATCGCCGGATTTCTGAACCATCAACAGTATGACTATGAAATTTTGAATCCTCCTTCATCTACACCCCTGAAAACAAACGGCTGGATACCCAAAAATGATGGTTTGGAGGAAATGTATGGTCCTTTTAAATATGGCCATTTTTGTGGTACCTATCTAAAATTTGAGGGCTGTATGTGTTTTTTTTTTCAGATTTCAGATTTCAAATAGAAATTTTGGCATATCCAGTCACCAGATTGATGATTCACCCTCGAGGAGTGACGGCATCTGGGACAACTCCATGCAGCATTTGGCGCCCGAAGGGTTGATGATTCGATCTTCGGTGAATTTTGGGGCGTGAAATGAACTTGAGACTGGAGAGGTAGTTCGACTCAACTCAAGGCGTTGCAGGTTTTGATGATTTTGTTTCTCCCATTTTTTTTTCAAAACCCATGTAATTTTTTGTTGGCAGAAGATTTTTTTTGAAGAAAAAAATTCTCCGAGTTTTCGCAGGGTCCAGGGTGGTGGTTTTTGGAAAGCTGGCTGTGAAAACTGTGGGGGGCAAAATTTATGGCAAAAAAACCTGCATTGCTTGACCCTTTTTCCGTCCGAAAAGCAGCTCTTGGATCCATCGCAACATCAGCGCAACGCCCACGGGGGCATCATGTTGAAGCGGGGGGCAAGACGTCGGTGTTCACGAATTTTTTAGCCTCGAATGTCAGCGAAAAAGAAAGCGAAAGGTGAGTTGAGTGATTTTTGTTGATGGAAGAAATCCGGCTAACCAGTTGATACTGGGTTCTTCATAAAAAACAGCCATCCGATAGAAATGTAGATTCAAGCGTGGGATCCCCCCTTGCCCCCCAACTTCAAAGTTGTTTCCCTTGGGTTGTCGTCATCGGCCTTGTTCACCCCTGTTCAGTTGCAACTTTGATTGGGATTTCTTCCATCAGCACTATGGATACATGTTTTTTTTTCATTTTTCTTTTTGTGGGAGTCCTTTATTGCTGTTTGTTTGAATCCCTATGAAACAATTATATAGTGTAATGGAAGGAATGTTTTTTTGATATACTAGCTGGTGGTTTCAAATATATCATTTTTTATGTTCACTCTTATTTGGGGAAGATTCCCATTTTGACGAATATTTCTCAGATGGGTTGAAACCACCAACCAGTAGTATAATATATATATATATAAAACTCACACCTGAAGTCATCTTTGGTATTTGTCAGCAGTAGATTTGGGATTCAGACGCCATCAATCAGTCGAAAAAGATGACAGGATCCTGTCAGCAAAATCCAAGCAGATTTACGCGCCAAACAAAATAACACATAGGATATGCACCGAAGGCAAACGCAGGGGATCTGTCATATATTCAGCAAACAAGATTTGTCTACAATTTCTATTACCGTCTCTGAAACTAACTTTTCGCACCTGAAAATGGATGGTTGGAATACTATCCTTTCCTTTTGGGATCAGCATGACAGAATAGAAATTTGACATGCAACTCGAATCTTGGTCTTCCTTTCTTGGAGGATCATCCCAGGACGGACGTAAGTGGTTAGGATCACCCCCCTATTTATGAGCCATGAATGGCCATTTAGAAGGGGAACAACCCCATCCTTAGGGGACTTACGATCACCATGGTTATTAAGCACTTATGTACTCAGTTGGATAATCCTCCAAGTTGGGGTACATGTTCATTTCTGGTTCTGGAATGTTGATGTCATGAACAAGTTTTTCCGACACCTTTGCAGCAAAACATGCCAAATTCATGGCTTCATCTTGGCTAAACGACATGATTTTTTCACCGACACCGTGCGCGCGGACGATTGCGAAGGTCCAGGGGTGTCTTTCGCTGGACATGTCGTCCGGGGGGTATTTTGAACCCCGGCAGGTCTTCAACCGCAGAAGAAGTATGGTCAAAGAATATGGTTTCATGTACAATGAATGATCAGAAGTTAGCGACCAGGGAACAGCTTGGTGTGAAAGCCCATTGGGTAAGATATATCTTACTTGGCCAATGTTTTTGGGATTGCATATTTAGTAGGGAAAATAAAGTTCAAACTTTTATCTCAGGGTCCATTGGCTAAGTGAGATATCTGACATAGACATAAATGATAACATCAGAAAATTCAGTCAGCCAAGTAGCTTTGGAAGCTACAGATGGATTTTTTCAACATGTCTACTTTAGGCACGTCATTTTTTGCAATCAAGATGATTCATCTAGTCAACTGATGGAAGATTTCTTCTATGAGGTTATGACCTGCCGTATCATCTTGAGGACATTGCATGGTTGATGACAAATGGACATTATATCAAGCACGTGGGTAGAAAAGGTTACAAGGTGGGCCCCTACCAGTTATAAACGGGGTTCCCCCCAAAATCTAACATAGATGCCAAAAATGATGGTTTTTAAAATGTATCTCCTTTCAAATATGGCGATTTTGGGTATCTATGTTAGTTTTCGGGGGTGAACCCATTTCACATCATTCATAGTGATTGTAGGGTTCCGCCTTGTAGGGTTGCAACCCTTGTAAAATTCCGAGCCTCCACCATTGGGTTGGGTGGGTGGGTGGGTGGGTGGGTTGGTTGGTTGGTTGGTTGGTTGGTTGGTTGTTTTTACCCATACAAGATGGGGCCCCGTAACTACTATAAGTGGATTTATCATGATTTATCCCTAGTTTTACCCATTTACAACCATGGTTAAATAGGGTTTGCTGGGGCTATAACTACCTCTTTTGACGGGCCGGGGGGCCCCTTCTTGTACATCATGCATTTTGATTTTTGCCTCTTCAAGTTCGCAAATAAAATGGCATGATATTTTTTTCTTCGGCATTGCAGTGAGTTGTTCGTTAAACACATGGTACTTTCTTTCTCCGCTGGTTGTTGAGGACAAAACTAAATCAAAAAAACGTGGCGCGGATGTCTCAATGGTTGAGGGGTTTGAAGAAGCGAAAATTTCACAAACGTTTTCTAAGTGATTTTGCAACTTGGTATTTCCTTGTTTCTCTTCATCAATTAAGATATGCATGGCGAGACAATTATTTTTTTGCCATTGCCATAGCAGTGTAACAGCTAGCTTCACTAGTGAGATATTTCAAGAGCGGCTTTTGCAGGTAGCAAAATGCCATGTAATTTAAGTCTCGACGTGAAACTGAGTGATGGTAAATCCAATGCATCAAGTGAAACTTGACAGGAGTTTTCTCAAATTTGCTTCAGGCCTATCTTGCATCTATTGTTTCCACGGTATGTTTCAGCATTTCAGGAAGACTGCTTTCACAGTGTTGTAGATAAGGCAATCATTTTTGAGGGCCATGTTTTTTTCCAGCAAATCCCCATGTTTTTGAGACATCCCTCCAATTCCGTTTCACATTTTGATCGTCGTAGTCTTAGACGTCTCTAGGAGCCTGGGTGTTTTTCCGGTGACCGACCGGTCCACTGGTCCAATGCTTGGCATCTAAACTGTGGCGATCGAAGCTGTGGACATTTGTACAGTGAAACACAGCGTTAGAAATGTCAGATCTGAGCTCTGCCTGGTTCGAAGTTGGTAAAAGATTTTGTAGCAGTGACCAAGGGGCGTCATTTGCTGTATATAGGGGATTATACTACCCAGTAATATGGGAATTTGAATATGCCATTATAAGGATCCCTATTAACCAACCACTACAATGGGATGTCATAGGGGTTTTGAACCTTAGACTATCGGCTCTGGTGCCTACCAGCCAGGCTAGTCTGTGTCAGCTAAAGCCAGGGTTTAGTTGGCCAATAGTTGCGCCATGGATCATTCGGTGAAACTACATCCTGAAGGGAAATTCAAGGGGTTACCAATCTATGAAGAGTCGTTGCTAGCTCTGAAACCCGGAAGTAGAACATCCTTAGTGGCACATGTGGTAATGGTTGACTTCGATGGACCAGGGGGACATCTTTGCAAATCACTGCTGTATTCACAATTTTTCAGATTGAAGTATGACATCACAGCCGATACAAAGAAAGTCACAATTCTGAACGGTTTGGTGCATCATTATCGCTCACCAATTTTACAGATTGACAATGAAGCGGCAGTGTTAAGTCATCCAGAACGACATGCTTCTGACATCCTGAAATTAGTGGAAACATGTGGAGGGCTGGGAGCTCTAGGACAAGGAGCATCATACGCAGGGTGGACGACAGTGGTTTTGAACGAACTGCAACAAACGTTTTGTGATCACATGAAGAAACATCAAACAGTGCCAATTGTTCAGGGAGACATCAAAGACAAACGGACAATCATGGACATCCACAACGTAGACCCAACGGCAGGATCCATGGCATGGGGTTTTTCATGTCAGCCGTTCAGTCAATTGGGAGACAAACGACAGGGAATGGACGAGAGGTCGATGACGTTACCATTTGGACTGGTTGCAGCGTTTTTGCTGCAGAAAGAAGTCGTGGTGTTGGAATGCGTGCCCAATGCATCCACATCAGTGTTCGTACAATTGTGCATCTCCCAATTCATCACGCATACGCAGTTTGAGAAATCAGAGATTTTGCTGGAATTAGGAGACCTATGGCCATCAAAACGTAGGAGATGGTGGAGTGTTTTGAGTAAGGGCTATTTTGGGAAGGTACAATTGCAAGAACTCCCCAAACTCACCGAAAGTCCGACCATTGGAAACGTATTGCCTCATTTCCTTCGTGTGAATGATCAAGAGAAAGAACAGTTGTCATTAACCCAACATGAACTTCAAAAGTTTGCACAGTTTGGTAAGGGCCTGCAACATCAAACCATCCAAATGCATGCACAGTTAGGCACTGCACTACATAGCTGGGGCAATCAATTACAAGAATGTGCATGCAAGTGTAGAAAGGGTTTTTCAGATGCGAGGTTAATGGAACATGGTTTGCACGGAGCATTAGTTGAAACAGAAGACCCAAATCATCCATACAGGCATATCTCCCCCAAAGAGATGGCGATCTTATGTGGTTTCCCGAAATTTACAGGATGGGATGATTCACAAAGGTTGTTGATGGCGGGAATAGGACAGTTAGCGTCCCCCATACAGGCAGCATGGATATTTGCACATATCAGAAATCATTTCCATGACCTTCGCATGTGTGGACTGCCGTTCACCAAGCCGAGACAGATCGTTGCATGCGTGTGTGCAGACCTTTTTCGTTTGAGAGATGAGTGGTTCCCAGAAAAACAACCACCAGCATCCGTCACGATGTTTCAAGAAACCATTGAAGAGTTGATGGAACCATCTAGAATCACAGTAGATGACATGATGAAGGCGAAGCAAGGCAGCAGTTCAACGAAGGGTTTCAAAGATCCACCAGTCGTTGAAGACTCGCAAACAAGCAGCAACAAAACAGAAGAGATCATTCAAGAAACAGACCGTGAAGAACAAATAGACATCGGATCGCATTGCCAAGATGCTGAATTGTTGTTAGTCGTTAAAGCAGCAGAAAGCACACCACCAGTTGAGAAAACACCTACAGCACACATTCAGAAATCAGTGGATGAAGCAACAGGAGGGTTAATGGCATTTTCGTCCAAAAAGAGCAGAACATCAGAACCCACCAAAACAGTCGTAGAGCAGATCCAAGTAGACAGTGCACCAGAACATCCCGAGGAAGAAGTAGAAGAACATAAGAGCATCCAGCAAGAGAGCCATCCAGAACAACCCAAGATCGTAGGAAGATTAGAGACGAAGAAAGTTGTGATATGGTATCAGAAAGATAATCGATACGATGAAGTCATGTGTGAGGAGAAGACCACCATTGCTGAGTTGATCCAAGCAGAAAAGACCATTCAGAAAACGGAGTTTCTAGAAGCATTCTCAGCAGTAGGTCAACCATACACAAACAACATGATGCTCAAAGAATTGCCGATCGTTGTGCTGATGGAAGGAACACCAGTTACATCCCACAATTTGTCACAGCATGCATTTGACCTCAGAGCATGGAATCGAGCAGATGCATCCTTGATTCAGCAAGGAGCAGTAGCAATTGATGAGATGAATTTCTATCTTCACACGTTGCAGAAAAATATCCAAACTCCTTGCGAAGTTGTCGATGCAGTGTGGTTCCAATCGTTAGCAGACACGACAGCAATAGCCAATGAATGGATTGAAAAATTTTCCACCACAGGAATGACCATTTCAGCAATCCTCCATGTAGAACATTGGATACCAATTATTGCATGTGCCTCTTCAGACCAACATTTCGCAGTGTTCACTACCCCAGAAGGAAAGCATTTGTGGCCATTGCTGTTTCCCATGGAAGATCAAATAGGTAAGGTTGAAACAGGCATTGGTTTACAAAGTTTGTTCACATGGGACTGTGGTTTCCAAGCATTGACGTGGATTGCATTCTCGTTGCAGAATCAGGTGTACCAACCAATGTCGGCAATCGCAGCAGCAGAATGGCGTATGCTGTTCTGGCAGTATTCCAGAGCACAAGTGGATTCCAGTGTCCCTTGATTTTGGGAGGTCACCAAAGTGAACTTGAAGTCGCATTGCAAGCTATCCTGAAAGAGCATGGAGTATTCCCAGATAGGTTAGTGGATAGAACCAAACAAATGATTGATACCATCGGAACATCAAGTCTTTTAGGTGCATTGCGATCAAACCGACCATGGGCCGCCATCAAGCAATTGGCCAATCAATGTAATCCAAAAATGAGATTGATCCAAGAAGATGAATTTCAGAAGATTGTACAAAGTAGGACATCTCAGAACAAAGCAATTGGCACGAAGAAAAATCAGAAGGGAGACAGAAACACGCCTAGCCATAAATATTTGTTGCCAGCAGATGTCATGGTCCCGACAGGCGTGTTTACACAACAGAATGGACAGGCAGTTCCGCACCTGAACATTGAGCAAGTGTCTCCTAATGTGAAAGGCATCGTCGTTGCAACCGAGAGTGAATACCAGCCATATGCCAGTCAGAAGCAGATCTCACAAGAAGGTTTGGCCTTTCTAGTAGTGTTAGCACCATATTCGGAAGAACTAGCAGCATTAGGAGAAGAGATTCATTTTCCAGCACAGAGTGTTGCGACATCAGAACCAGTGTTGCTTTCCGCCGTCATGATCCAAAAAGGCCAGCAGAGTGTCCAGAGATGCCTACCCAAGAACCAAGTTCAAGTAGCACAGATTCCAACACAGACAGTGAAATTCCTGGTGTATCGAGATCAATTTCCTCAACAGTGGCAAGAACTAGTAGACAGACCGGTAAAACAGATTTTGGAATTGATTCCCGAGATGAGAGTATGCAAGAACACCGAATGCAGGTGCAAAGCATGGCACCCAGATCAACATCAAGGAGAAGAACCAATTCTGGATGTATGGCAAAGAGACTTTCTCAACATACATTTCAAGAAGTGCAAACCATCAGACTCAGCCGTTTTTACTTGCATGATGAGATTGACCACAGAATGCTTTGAAATGGTAACCAAGCAGTCAGGAACAGACGGATTGTATTGCGAAGCTCGTTCAAATGATGGCAAAAGACAAGATGAAGAATTTCATACAGTGTGGCTGTCGAAGCATACGTTGGAAGAAGCCAAGGTAGCTAAAGCCACATCCACAGTGTCAGCTTCGTTGATTCCGAGTTAGCAATCGCTATGGCCTAAGAGTAGGAAAAGCTGATGCAAAAACAACGCATGATGCATTTCGTCCAGATACACCATTTCTAGCAGGTTCAGCAAAGTCAACATGGGTGGTAGGACCAGTGCCATGGGGAACGACCAGGAAAGGGCTCATCAAGCTCTTCGAATCATGTGTCCAGCAAAGCCGCTGCAGCCTGCAGGTAAATCAGCAGACGGTTCGGGCTTGAAGTGGCATGTCCAAGCATCGGAAGCACCAGAAAACTTTGTGTACACTCTTAGCCATGGAGACGTGCCAGATAATCGCGAGGTCGTTCGTCAAGTGCCCATGCATAGAGTAGAAGCATCAGAGCATACAATGAAAAGATCGTTGGGTCAACAACCGTTGCATTGGGATCCCTGGCAAGAGGCGGCACAACAGCTGCAGTCCAGCAGTTCGAACAAGCCGCAGCAGATCTCAACAGCCCAGATTGCAACTATCGAAACAAACCTGGAGGCAAAATTGATGCAGAAGATCAAGACACAAGAAGTTGACGCCAACATGGAGCCCAGCATGGAGCCAAGAGTTGCAAAATTGGAGCAGCAGCTTCAACAGCTGCAAGTGCAGCAGATGGATACTGCCAAGACCACACAGCAGTTGTCCAATAAAGTAGATCAGTTTGCAACCCAAATGGATGGTCACAGCAGGCAAATCCAAGGTCACCTAGACCAGAAGCTTGCTGAGCAGATGGATCGCATAGAAGCTTTGTTGGCCAAGCGCCAAAGGCAGGAATGACTGAGACATCAACGCTCATCGGTTCGTGGTGAGCAACCACCATCCAAAAACAGTTTTGTTAAACTTTGTTTCTTGTACATCTTTTTGCTCATGCCTATAAGAATGGGTGAAGCGTTGAATCCGGGGCCTTTTGCAATCTCGGCCATAAATCCTACCGGCCTTGCAGGCAAGGGTGCAGAGTTTGATTCACTACCCATGGGGATCTATGCAGTTTCCGAAAGTCATTTAACTCCCCAAGGGCTCACTCGCTTTAGACAGGAGCTAAAAGGATGTAAGAGTAAGTTCCAGTTTTTCTCAGGAGAACCAGCTCCCTATCGCAGCCAGTCGATCAGATCGTGTGGAGGCAAACAAACAGGAGTAGGTTTTCTTTCAAGTTGCCCGTGTCGACCAATAACCTTAGGATGGAATAAGGAATTGTACAGCACAAGCCGACTCGCAGCAGCTTCGTTTTGGACAGGCACATGCTGGATCACTGGGGGAGTGGCCTATGGATATGCCAGTCAAGCATATACACAAGAAGTTCAGAATGATACCAATGAGTTGTTGAAACAATTAACTCTGCAAGTAGTTGAAGGTCCACAATCGTTAGCCTTCGTTTCAGGAGATTTCAATCAGTTGCCAGGAATCCTTCAAGAAGTAAAAGAATGGGAAAATAAAGGTTGGAAAGATATCCAGTGTCTTGCCGAAGAACAGTGGGGAGTCGTTCCAACACCCACCTGTAAGCAAACTACTAGGAAAGATTTTCTTTACTTGTCACCACAGCTTCAACAGTACATCACAGCAGCATCAAATCGTTATGATAGATTCCCAGATCATAGCATCCTGACTGCATATGTAGACATTCAAGCATCGTTGCCTAGAGAAGCATATTGGTACAAGCCAGAGAAAATTGCATTCTTAGAACAAGAGATCAAACAGATCCAAAACCAAAAAGTTATTCCACCAAATTCAGAAAATCCAGATAAACAATATCAGCAGATATTCCAGGAATATGAAGCAGTCGTTCATGCACATAAGATCGCCAATGGTAAACCAGGGTTATTACCTAATCAGAGGGGAAGAGCAACTTGGACGGATAGAAAATTTCGACCAGCACAAACGACACCACTCAAGCCATCTCGACCTTCAGAGGTAGAACCAACATACCAAGGTAGAAGTATTCAACATAAGCGATGGTTCACTCAGCTAAGAAGACTTCAAGCATATGTGGCATACACCAAAAAGAATCTTATGGAAAGCATGGAAACAGATCATTCTTGGAGAGTGTGGAGAGCCATTCGTTTTGCATCAGGATTCCAACCATCGTTTGCAGAGTGGTGGAATCACAGGGCAATTCGTAATCCAGATGCCCCAACGAGCATCCCGACAGCACCACGCAAATATCAAACAGCATTGGCAATTTTTAACGCATTCGAAGCAGAAGTGAGACAGCTAGAATTAGTCTTAGCCGGCAAGAGGAAAGAATTCTTAGCATCACAGCAGCATAAATCACTCACACAAGCCTTCCGAGATGTGAAAAAAGCAGGACCTTTGCCAGTACAAGTGTTGTTGAGCAAAAATACCGCAACAGTTCAGACAATTATTGATGACAAGACGTTCCAAATTGAAGTTGCTAGACAGTGGGATACAATGCACTCAGTGACATCCACCAATGGAACCATCAAATTGTCACAAGTTGATGGAACTACTTTGACCACCAACACTAGTCACCAACTAGCCCAAGGAGATATTATTTCTCAAGAAAAACTACATGGATCAGTGGAAGACATACATCAGCAATTTGCAGCAGAATGGACGAAGAGATGGGACAAACATCTTGAACTTGACGAAACATATTGGGAAGAAATTTTGGGATTCATTGATCTCGCATTGCCAAGTCATACAATGCAGTATCAACCCATTGACCTTCAAACATGGAAAGCATCGTTCTTGAAGAAATCTCATCGGTCAGCCACAGGACTTGATGGAGTGTCACGACAAGACTTGATTGCATTACCAGACGAACTCCACTTGGAAATCATCAAGTTACTCCATCAAGCAGAAGAACAAGGAAGGTGGCCGGAACAGCTCCTGCATGGAGCAATCCATGCACTAGCAAAAGTGCCATCAGCAGAAACAGTTCAGCAGTTTCGTCCAATAACAATACTGCCAATAATATATAGATGTTGGGCGACCATAAGATCCAGACAATCGTTGCAGTTTCTATCGGAAGTGGCCCCGCCATCCATGCTAGGCAACATGCCAGGCAGGACGACAGCAGAAATTTGGTGGACTCTTCAAACAGACCTTGAAACTGCTATGTCCCAAGGAAGAAGGCAATCAGGTCTAGTAACAGACTTGATCAAAGCATTCAACGAACTGCCAAGAACACCGATATTTGCAGCAGCCATAAAGTTAGGAATAGATGGGAGAATAGTAAGAGGTTGGGCATCCGCAGTTGCAAAAGTTAAAAGACACTTCTGGGTTCGTAACCAACCAGGCCCAGCCTTGGGCTCAAGCACCGGACTTCCAGAGGGGTGCCGAATGAGTGTGGTAGGGATGGCAATTTATAACATCATCACGCATCGATACCTTGAGTTGCGACATCCCACTGCAAATCTCACCACATATGTTGATAACATCGAGATTATGGCAGAAGAACCGGAACAAGTACTTTCTGCATATGACACCTTTGAAGCTTTGACAGCACATCTTGGAGTACCAGTAGATGAAAAGAAAACATATACATGGTCATGCGATGCCACAGGAAGACAAACACTACGGCAACGTAACCAAGTAGTACTTCAACAAGCTAGAGATCTTGGAGGACACATCTCATACACAGGACAACAGACCAACAGCACGGTCACCCAAAAGTGTAAAGATCTTCAGGAACTATGGCCAAAACTTGCACAAAGCACGGCAGGGGTGGGGAAAAAGCAGCAATTACTTCTTCTAGAAGCATGGCCAAGAGCACTTCATTCAGCATCAGTCGTTCATCTTTCAGAAGCAACGCTGACAGATATAAGAAGAGGAGCAATGAAAGGTTTAGGGTTGGATAAAGCTGGAGCGAATCCTTTGCTTCAATTAAGCTTAGGGGAAAAAACACCTATGTCAGACCCAGGTTTCTTTATCTTATGGGACTCAGTAACAAAACTTCGCAGACTTGCTACACATGCAACAGCAAGTATGATGATCGCCGTCGTTACTTGGACACCAGACAGACGAAAACGACCAGGACCACATGGGGTCTTAACATCCAGATTATCCAAAATAGGATGGCAACATTTTGTCGAAACCATATTCCTGGACCAGGAGGGATATCCAATAGACATATGGCATGCACCCATCCAGGAATTAAAGCTTCGTCTACAAAGAGCATGGAACCAACATGTAGGAAGTAGAATCCAACATCGTCATGGTTTCGCCGGAATGCATAAAGTAGATGCTATTTTAGTAGTCAAACCAAAAATCCTAAATGGACACATGAAGAAGTGGGGTTGATCAGGGTATTGCATAATGGAACAATGATAACCAATGATCACCTGCATGCAATCGGGAAAAGCAACGATAACCTTTGTCGTTTTTGCAAGCAAACAGATTCGTGGAACATAGACATTGGCAATGTGAAGCAACCCAACCATTTAGAGATCACCTCACCAAAGAACATTTGGAGTACGCAAGCACACTCCCAGAATGTGCTAGAGAACGAGCCTGGTTTCCAGAGCCTAAAGAAACAGTTGAATACAAAAACAGTTTGTATCACATACCTGACACAACTAGACAATGGAAACCAATAGTAGTAGAAGCAAAATGTGTAGATGTGTTCACCGATGGCACTGCAATAGATCCAGCAATCCCAGAGGCAAGATTAGTTGCATGGTCAGCGGTAGTTTCCACCTCACAGGAAACCACACCACTTGCCATGGGAGGAGTGCCAGGACAATGGCAGTCAGTTCTCCGTGCAGAAATCACAGCAGTCATATCAGCACTGGAATGGACTAAGCACATAAATAAAGATATAAGAATTTGGTGTGATAACGATACGGTAGTCAAAGAGTTTAGGAAATTCCAACAAAAGCAAACATGGACCAAACCTACAGGGTGTGACCATGACTTGTGGAATAGAATGAAACATGCTATAGCAACACATCCAGGAAAGTGTACAATAATCAAAATAGATTCACACCAGGATGAGACAATCGCAGATACCTTCCAACAATGGGTGTTCGCAGGCAATAATGCAGCTGACACAATTGCCAAAATAGCTATTAGTTTTCTTCCACAGGTAGTCGTTGCAAAACAACAGAAAGCAGCCGTCAAAGCAAGACAGACCAGAGCATATAACGGCATTTTGCTGGACATGTATGCCAAGATAGGAATGTTTGCCGTGACCAATAAAGCACCTGAACAATCACGTGCTGAAGACATTGTACCGCAACTTATAGACCATTCCAAGGTCATTTGTTTTAAGGACATTGCAAACACAGCACTGAATGCACCGGATAGACTTAAGGTAGTGGGGTTTCATAAAATCATAGAATGGATGCTTTCTCTAGATGACCCAAACCCCAACGCCATAGTTTATGCAGTTACATGGCTTGAATTATTGTGGTCGTTCCAAGCAGCCGCAAACATACGTAGCTTCATTTCAGCAGGGTGCCATGGACAATGGACCATTCGAGACACAAAGCAAGAGTACGACATTCTTAAGGAATCTCATGCATTTGCTAACTACATAATTGCGCTTACACGGCTGGAGTACCCAACTTTCAAGCCTATCAATGCTAAGCCAAGCAATTATCGATATCAACATTGGGCCATGTGTATCTATTTCCGCTGGAATGAAAATAATCGAAATTCTGTCATGACATGGTTGCAAAGCCAAATTGGATCACGACAAATCAAGAAGGTGCATAGCGACGTGATTGATATTCCTCCGGCTTTTGATGAAGAGCCATCAGTTGGACTACACAGGTTTTTCAAATGAGAAGGTTCGACGTGCAGTATGTCAACAAGCTCCGTTCGCTGACTTGTGACCAATGCGAGAAAAAGGTCCGAGAAAAAGGGTTTTGAACCTTGCTCAACTGGGAACAAAATCACACTTCGTTAGTCTGGTCAAATTATATAGCGATCTCGGGCCATGACGGTTTACGTGAAAAAAGATGGTGATAGTCAGGGAATCCTTTCCAAGATGACCTGAATTCAGGTGTTGAGGTGGTACCTTTGAGGTTATTCCCCATGGTACTATCTATTTCCCTATTTAATTCCCGAGACATCCCTTTTTTCTTGTCAAATTCCAGCGGCTGTTTTAGCAGATGATCCAAAGACAAAAATCCCAATCACACCCAGTTTTGCAGTGGATCTCTCCCCAAGATTTCCATCTACAGAAAGTGAGTATGTTTCAAGAGAAACATGTAGCGAGCACTTTGGACAGTTTCTTTGGGGATGTTGTCATTTTTTGATTGTTAACGACTCTGTTACGTGGCTTCATTCTATTTTAAGTATCTCTTCAGGCAGATACACATGTCCGACATGTCAATATCTGGAGTCTTTTGGGGGGAAGCTTGGATAGTTGATTTTTGGCCACTTCAACTTATTGAACTCGAAAACTTCAGTTTCATTGAGGTTGTCAGATTTTCAGTCAACAACGTTGGTTCGTTCAAAAAACGGTTCGTTAACCATATGCTTATCCAAACCCAGGCGAATTTCCGGTAGAATTCGGATTCGGACTCGTTTTTTTTCGTAAAGATTTTTTTGGAATGGATGGTAGCTGAACTCCTGCACACCACTTCAGTGGTGTATATTTTAGGTGTGGTCTTTTGCTTACTAACAGTGGCCTTTTGAAGATGACATGACACATGGGACACCACGGGAATCCACGGGAAATATCTCATCAAAAAAAACAATTTCTTCAGAGGTCTCATACGATTGGGAGCAGAGTCGGATGAAGCTGGCGTAGTTCGTGCATACCTTCGAAAACTGCTACTTGGATGTCCCAGGAAGTTGGTAAAGGTTTACCAAGTGGGTTATAACCCCAATTATAAGTATTCTAGGTTACAACCCATTTACTAACCATTGATCCTAAGTTCATTGGGACATCCAAGTACCCCAAGAAAACCCAAGAGCAGAAGCCTGAGACCAAACACCCAAACCTGTGAGAAGGTTTCAAACATTTTTGGAATCAGAGGATCCATGTATGCTAAAAATTTTCTCTCAAGTACATTTGCCATGAAAATCAACGGACCATTCATGTTAAGATAAATATACCATACATGGATCCTACAGGTTTTGTATATAATATTTGGTTTGGGTGGCTTCTGTTTGCGAGTGTCTGCGGTGAAACACTCCACTTTCCCATGCAACCCCGGTTGGCAGAAGGTCCAGCTAGGGAGACACAGCCAAGGGAAAGTGGGAGAACGTTAGCTTTTAACCAAAAAAAGGGCGCCGATTTTGGATTTTATCTGGTCAAGTTATATATATATATATATATTGCGACCTCACCCCACCTCAAAAGTCAGTAGAGGAAGGGAAATCCCCCTATTTTCAGATATTATAATTTGGCCAAATTTTATTCGTTTTTATTGGCTCCAAATAAGGGTGCACCTTTTTTTTGGGAGGACCGTAACAAAGTGTCATACTGTGGATGGTTCAGAAATCCGGCGATCACCAGTTGATATGGTAAATATCCCATTCGTTACAGAGTTTTATACATCCAAACGGTGGTTGGCCTTGGGATTTCTGAACCATCAACGGTAGAGATTTATGGGTTTAGTATTAGTTTCCATTTTGGGTGTAAGGCTATCTGCCTCCCCCCTTCCAAACAAATGCATTTGAAACGGTGATGATCAACCAAGCCGCAAGGGAGAAAATTCGTGGGAAACTTCACAGCCCAACCTTAAGTGGTGACTTGGTTTTCGGAAAAACCCTATAGAACCATCAACATGAACCAGAATACTTCCCTGAAAACTAACAGGCTGGAACCTAAAAATCACCTGCTGTGAAAAAGGAAAATCAAACCGTAACCAAACCTTCATTTTTGGGGTTCCAGCTGCTAGTTCTTCGGGTGTGTGTGTTTCCTTCCCCCGAAGTTTGACGCATTCGCCCCTGCAAAAAATGATGGGACTGGAAGATTAAGATTACTTTCCCTTTATTGGGAAGGCTTCGTCCTATCTTCACGGGCGTTTGCTGTCTATGTTAAATTTCAGGAGTGTACCATGAATCTATTTCGGAGGTGGTGTACTTGGATGTTTCATGAAGTTTGTAAAAGTTTGATAAGTGGATTATAACCCCAATATACCCAATTTGTAAGTAGGTTATAGTTCTAACCCATCCCATAAATTACTAATCATTGATCCTAATTTCCTGGGACATCCAAGTAGAACCAAGTGTTTTTGGATATATGCATCGACTGCTTTCAACCAAAACCTGGGTGGCAGGTAGACTTCCTGGTGCGGCAATTTGTCTTGGTCAACGTCACGCAACCCAAAAACCCCAAAAGATAGCTTTTTGGAAGGGAAATCCCCTTAATATCAGCGAAAATCTAGGTTGGTGAAATATTTTTTTTACAATTTGGCCAGTATGGTATATCATATATATCTACCTACTAATTTTTACCATAAACATCAACCATTAAACCATGAAATTTTGGCCAGCAAAATGGCGGTGGAAAAATCACACAAAACCCGAGGTCACCGTCACCATGCACGGAACCATGTCAGTCGTCTCCACCTCCTGCCCCATGGCACGGAATCACAGGGAAGGCGATTCGAAGGGTCGAAAGAGGACCCGGGGTTATGGGGGTTTCCTAAAATGGTGGTACCCAACAACCATGGGTTTTCCTATACTAAAAATGATCATTTTGGGGTGTTTTGGGGGTACCACCATTTACGGAAACACCCCTATACCATCAAAAGATGATGGATTCGATTTGTATATCAAGTCAATATTCCAAATCATCATTTATAAATTTTATAATCATAAGAATCTATTACATTATGAATTTCTCTTCTTTAAATCATATCTCAAATTAAAGCAATAATTTACCAACATTGATTGTATGTTTTCCCTTTAAACCATTTTGTCACCCAAGTTTCGGAAGATCTTCAGCCAGCCAAGTTAACGTGGGTATCCAACAAATGTGACCACCGTTTTTTTGTCGAGGCCGACACCGGCCTTGACTCCACCTCGGACGCCATTGAAACCCTTGCAAGTCACCGAGTGCCGATGGTGACGGTTTGATGATGGGATTTCGGTGTAACTCCGGGGAGGTCTTTTAAAGGCCATACCAGTATATAGAGAATGCATATTACGTAAAATTAAATGGGACCTTTTTTTGGGGGGGAATCAAAGAAGCAGCAAATGTATGGTAATTTTGAGAGATTTCCCATGTGATAATGCATGGTTTGGGTTGGTAATACAATGACCACAGCGACCTTTTCAGCCTCATCTTGTTGGTGCCCGACGGGTTGATTCTTTGCCATTTGGTGCGGGGAAAAGCTTTTCAGCATCAGTTAGTGGTCTAGGTGGTCGTTTCAAACATTGATGTTGTATTTTCACTCCGATTTGTGGGGAAATGATTCTCCAATGTGACGAACTCATATCTTTCAAATGGGTTGATTTCAATCACCAACTAGTTGTTGTAGTTGTGCCCAGATTGACGTAGGGATAACCCATCAGTACCCTCATCACAGCTGCCATCTTATCCGCCAGAACTTCCAGGTATAGTGATCGTTTGATCCCAAGTCGGGCTGGATCGAAAATGGAGACTTGGTACCAAAGTGGTGGAGGGAAGGGTAGCTTGTGATAGCCAGCAAAAAGCGATTAAGGGATGATGCATTTTCCTACTAAATCAGGAGCTAAAGATCCCCAGAATCCTCAAAATCACAGGATCTACATATACATTTGGATCAGTTGAATTTAGGGTAGATTTACGTTTAGGTCCATACCTCTATGGATTGTTTTGGTTAGGACAAGTACCCTTCCCAGAAGCATTTGAAGAGAGTGGTTGGAAGCAAAGGCTTTTCAAGCTACCAGAATCGATCCTTCTTGAATTGAGCAATGAAAAAACCTGGTTGGTTAGGGTATACAGGGGATTATACTACCCAGTTATGCGAGGATTATAATAAATTTACAGTAAACCATTATAAGGATCACTATCAACCAGATGGAAAGTAGGAGGGTTTTTTTGTAGCTCAATTATCTTTGAAAATTTCAATTGATTCAATTTTAGTCTGAGGACCTTGTACCACTTCTTTTCTGCAAACCATTGGTGGTTTGTGTTGTTTTGGAACCTTTATGTAGTAATTACGCCTTGTTACAGGGAGATCCCAGCAATTTCGCCCTAAATCACCAACACATTTGAGGAAAACCACCTTTTTTTAATGTTGGATTCGACGAAAAACACATTTGTTAAACAGTTCATGAGAGACTTCGGCCCCGGCCTTCAGAAGGCTCGTTTTGCCAAGGAACTTGGGGGTTGGAGGAAGCAGCTGACATAGCTGGCTGGAAACCACCCTTTTCCAATAGAATTGGTGCCAAGTATATGGCTCTTAGAGGCTTAGAGTACCAGAGAGAGTATTCTGCCTTTCATTCTCCGGGCATTGTCATCACTTATCCACTCCGTGTTCCTTGGAACCTCAGATATATTTTGCAAGCCAACTTGGGGTAACGTTTGTGAATGTAGATGAGCCAGGTGCAACAGCTTTTGTACTGTTGATGAAAACATGGGAATGGTGAAACGCATTGAAATGTAATTGAGTGGGATATTATTCACTATATCAACCAGCGCTGCATTTCTTCCATCAACCGTACCTTATGTTTTGCAAAATTGTTCTGCTAGTTGCATATCTTTCAAAGCTTGTATGATGGCCTGGAGGCGATCATGATCAGAAACGTGAAAATATATCTATTCACCATTTTTCCCCCTAACACTCATGATATGATCTTTTTCTTGAATACACTCCGGTAAACCCACAGAGTCATGGAAAATCCCACCATTTTGATGGTATTTACCAGGAAAGACAGGGGGATTTTTACAGTACTGGGTTACAAGTTAGTTTTTCCCGGAAGGCTACGCTCAAATGGTGAATATCATCGGTGTTTTGGGTCACTGGAAGTCTACACCCCAGAAAACTAACATGTCCCCTAAAAAGGGACTATTTCAGTAGGGAATACATCTTCCAACCATTGATTTTCAGGGGACATGTTAGTTTTCAGGGGTGTATGTGTTTTTTTGTTGCCCTTTCTTCAGCGCCGTGACCAAGGAAACAGGCTTTGATCTTTTAGCGGAAAATCATACACCGCCGCTGCCAGGTCATGCTCAAGGTGAGCATTGAACCATGGGGCATGACAGGTTTTGGAGTTTTCCTTTGTTCAAACAAGGGTCATTAAATTAGCTATTTTGGGGGGGATCAAGCAATGCAAATTTTGAGGGAATGTTCTTATAAAAGTATTCCCCTGTCGAAAAAGGGTACTGTATCCTTTTCAAGATACGGAGTACGTAGCCGCTTTAGCCATTTTTTAAAAGTTTTGTTCTTGAAGCAAGCAGTCCCTACATATTGGTTTATAAGGACCCTTTACTAACCTACCTTTTCGTATCTGTGCCATCTATTTTGACCTCAAGGTAATCAAAGGGGGAAAAGTCATTGTCAAAAGCCTTGGCTACTAAAGATTTTTTTTCAAACAGAAGTTCCCTCCAGGGAACCACACTTGTGAAGTTCAACATAGCCGCCCCTGAGAATGGAGGGTTGGAAGATGTTTGCCTTTCCTGTTGGGTCCAAGTAACTTTTCAGGGGCTATCCTAAACTTCGGGGATCCCACCAAGCGGTAGAAAAAATGATCCCACTCAAAAAGTGCCAGCTGGGAAGGGATATCTTAGTACCAAGGGGGGGTTCCTCTCGAAAGATGAAGCTATCACTTAGGCACTTGTGTATTTTTCTGGATGGTGGTTTCAAAATGTTTCAAATATCTTTTATTTTCAACCCTACTTGGGGAAGATTTCCATTTTGACCAATTTTTTTCAAATGGGTTGAAACTACCAACTAGTTGTGCATATTTCCAAAGAGTGAAACTTTCAGTGCTTTCTTTTTTACATATCCAGAGACTCAACAAGCGACTCTGCAAGAACCAACCTGAAAGGAAGGCTCCGATAGATTGCAGATTCGCAGATTCACGTGACCTTTGTCCCATTCAAACCTAGCAAACCAGGAAGGGGGGGCAGAGAGATGACTTACATCTGTTGGGGATCTAGGTGGTGGTTTCAAATATTTTTTATTTTCATCCCTACCTGGGGAAGATTCCCATTTTGACTAATATCTTTCAAAGGGGTTGAAACCACCAACCAGGGATGTGTTCAACAGAAATTGGCCACCTTTTTTCTCAATCAGGATCAAAACTGCAGAAGTCAGCTCAAACTAAGATGGCACCGTAAAAGACTGATGTTGGAAGATGTAGTTTCCTATATACACCCATACCTTAAGGTCAAAAAAATAGATCTGACTCAGCCAAGGGCTAACCTTTAAACTTTTGGGGATTTCATATGTAGTAGGAAACATAGAAATTGTATAAACTTTTATTTCATTATCCTTTGGCTGAGTAAGAGATGGCACAGATGCCAAAAGGTAGGTTAGTAAAGGGTCCATATAAACCAATATGTAGGGACGGTTAGCCATCTACTTTTCAATTCCATCTACTGTTTTCCCGTATTAAAACCCTTATTTCTGAGGGGGGCATGTTAGAGGGGGGGTAGTTTGATCAGCCCTAAATTCAATGGTTGGGGGAATGTTGTTTGTTACGTATCCATACCTATCCACTTTCGATGATTACCATTTGGATAATTCCACGGAACATGTAAGTAAATACAGGATATCATGAACTTTTTTCAGATATTCCTTACAAAAGCAAACATACATATCTATACATACATATGGAGAATCATCCTTTCGAATCAAAACTTCTAATCCCACCTTCCATCATCTCAACTAAGCACCGGCTGCTTAACACGCCACGGTAACGCTTAAACGGAAATCCAGGCGATCCTGGGGCCTTTGCACGCTTGCTACGGAACGAGTTGTGAGGAGTCTCAGTTTGCTGGGAGTTGCGGGTATGTTGGGTTGGTGGGAGAGGAGTAAATATCGAACAATTCAACAAATATCCGGCTGGACCCTAAACATGATGCCCATAGAATCCATGGGACTGGTATATTATTTACCTACATTTACCAGAAACATCAACTAAATGTAAGTAATTAGATATTATACATGGATGGTATGGGATGGTTTGGAAGATGATGTTTCTTTCAAGTCTGGGGATGTTTGGTGTCCATCCGTTAGTTTTCTTGGAAAATTTCTCGGCAAATTTCATCCCGGGTAGGGGTATTTCCCCCCAAAATGGTGGTGAAAAGGAATGGATTTTTTCCTGCAAAATGTCCAAATACACTCCGGTAAACTAACATAGCAATGGAAAATGAACCCTTTGAAGATGTATTTCCTATTGAACATTTTCGATATTCCATTGCTATGTTAGTTTACCAGAGGGTAATTCAGGTTTAGGGATTATTGGAATTCTAATTTGCCCAGATCCATGGTGAATCTTTTGGTGGCACTTCTATTATTGATAATTATTAAAACATGTCCACTTCTGGCTATGATGGCTATGGTTGAAAAACAGCTGATACAAGGTATAAGGGGAATATAGCCTCTATATTGAAGATATAAAGACGTCCTTCAATCATGCTGTTGTTGGGTTTCCACTTATCTTGGGATTTTGAAAATTACACTTACCATGGTAGTTGCAACTGGACCATCTAAGGAGGCTTTTTTAAAGGCATTCAAAGGTTCCTAAAAGGTGTGTCAGAAAATGGCGCATGTCACATATAGATCTATACATGGGGAAAGGAAGCCATCTACTTTCCAGGGGGGTATAACCTGCCTCTGCCTGAGGAAAAAATGGAAATATACTCCCTGAAACTAACATAGCCAATGAGAATAGGCCTTCCCAAAAGGAAATTCATCTTCCAAACATCATTTTTCAGGGGCGAACATGTTAGTTTCAGGGAGTGTATTTGGATGTCTTTCATCCAAGCACCACTTGCTCACCAACTTTGGGGTACTGGCTGCAGTGATTACATGTACTTGCTTCGAACCTCAACCTTTTAATTTTACACTCCGGGATTATCTAACATAGCTGGCTGGAACATGGACCCGGATTGAGTCAATGTATTTCCTATTAAAAAATGGAGATATTCCAGCCAGCTATGTTAGTTTACCAGAGGGTATCCTATTTTGTATAGCATTCTTGGAACTTTCAGAAACGTTTCAAGAAAATGCGCTTTAGTAAACTATAAAAATGGAAAATCCAGCATTTGTAGATGTATTGGATATTGGAAAAGGGGCATTTTCATTGTTGGTCTCTTGGGGTATCTATATTTTGTAGGGATCCTGGCTCACCTTCTGAGAATGGTCATGGAACCTAAATACATTGGCGTTTCGGAGGTGATTGGACACCCCAATAATCCTCTGAGAAGGTGATTGGATCCCTAGGGATTCATGTTAAGTAAATAGACCCAGTCATGGATAGGTAAATATACCATCTCATGAAAAATATAGATACCTATGGATTTTACCGTTCATGTTAGGTAATATATACCAATGGATATGAAGGCACATTGATCATCCCAGGTCCACCACTGTTTTCTATCAGAGGTTGGGCCTGAGCTCTCCTGGAAGCGAGAGGCAGTTGCTGGTGAAAACGAAGGGTTTGAGCAGGTTGGCTTCAGTGAAACCACCGGGGGCGGCAAGTGGATTTTTTGTTTGGTTGTTTGGGTTGTATTTGTTATATAGATATTTAAAAGACACTATAGAAAATAGAAATGTGTGTGTGATTAGTGTTTTGACTAGATATGTTTGGGTTATAAAGGAGATTTTGGAAGTTTTGGTGAATAATAGGTATATTTGCATTAACGAGATCTTAAAGAAATTTGTTGAACGATGATGTGATGGACTGGGTAATCAGGATACGTGTGGTAAGTACAACAAATAGTTCGATAAAGGGAAGTTCTTTTTACTTGTACTTACTATTTTGTACTTCCTATTAAGGATACCCCTTTAACGAAACATGTCCTACTTTTGAGATTTTTTTACTTGTGAGAAGCAATCCCAAGCAGGCCCCTTTTTATGTTTCTTCAATCGGTTCCAATCTCTCTTCAATTGCTGCACGCCAAGGTTGGGTTGCAATACTGCTGGCTTAGATACAATATCGTACTGAAAGTAGAGGGGAAAAACCTTGAAGTAGAAGCTTGGCTCGAGACCTTGGGGGTATCTATGTCATTTTGTGCAGTGTTTCATAATCATATTGGAACGATTACGAAATAGGGTTCCTAAGTCCCCTATCCCCCCAAAGCCGCGACAGAAATGAGAAAGCAAGTCCAACCAGTATACCAACCAGTTGTAAATAGGCCATATAGGATTTACCTCCACTTCACACCATAAATTTTAGATACAATCACTATTTCTTCCAAGGCACCGCTGAATGTCCAGGGTTTTCTTCAACGGCAACTGACACGATATCCACGTCAATCCACGTGATGTCCACGTCAGGGACGAGTGGCGGACACCCGAGCGTGGTCTCTTCCGCTACAAGAGTCAAGTCGAGGAGCTTTTGAGAATTCTCCAAGGGGATCCCCTAACCAGCACCTGTTTATGAAGGGAATATGTTAGGATCAATTTCATATATATATATATATATCTGGTCAAATTATAGCGACCTCACACGACCTCACTGTGAAATTACGACCTAAACTTTTGAAATAGTCGGTACCCAGTTGAGATCATGTCTCTTCTCATGAAATGTGGATGTCTCCAAGAATGGTGGGTTTTCCCCCCAAATCATCCATTTTAACAAGGTTTTCCACTTTTTTAAATAAACCATCCATTTTGGGGTACCACCATTTAAGGAAACACCCATATATACCCCTAAAACCCCAGAGGATCCTACCTAAATTTCATATCCCGCAGGGGTATTAATCCCTGAAATCTCCTAAAGCTATCCGTTTTCATATTTGGATTTTGGGATATCTAAGGTACGTTTTAGGGGGCTGTTGGAATTTTCTTAGAGAGGATTTTTTTGGTAATCCCCTTGACCACCAGTTTTTGGGGTACGTTTTTTCATGCGCATGTTCCCATGAACTTCAGATGAATTGATTACAAAAAAAATGTATAAAGGTTATTTAAACAAGTTACGGCAACCATTGGTTTTCACGACAAAGCCTGTCCACCACACTTTGGATTTTGGATATTAACTAAGTTCCAGGGAATAGAATTACACCTGTTGTAGCTCCCTGGCTGTGTCCAATCCCTCAGAAATTTGTTGGGCTGACACAGTCATTTGGCCCTTGATGTAGTCATAACTTGATCGTTTGATTACCAAGAATTTCAGGTACCTAAAATGGAGGTACTGAACCTTATAAGGCTATTTTGGGGGTGGGTATAAGCCTTTCATACAGCTTACATAGGTGAATACCTTCATTTTAGGTACCTGAAATGTTTGGTGATTTGATTGCCCGCAATTTTGAACCACCCAGAGGTCGATCATTCAACAATCCCAAAATGGTCCGTGAAAAAGACTACGGAATCGATCCTGGTCGCTGATACAAACTCCCAAAATACAGGATCGGCACCTGAAAATAGGCCGTTTGACCCAAAAAGGAAAGGGTCATCTTCCAACGTATCAATTTTCAGGTGCTTTTGCTGTTAGTTTCAGGGAGGGTACTGGTGCCGGATTCCATCTTTTGGTGACCTTTTGAATGGGCTGTAAAACCTCCTCATCTCATCACCAAGGTGTTTTTTTGTTTGGCGCATAAATCTGAAAAATGACACTTGCAAAAGCTTTCACACCTTTTCAGGAGATGGAAACAACCGCTTTATTGAGTGCAAGTACCACGATGGAAACTCCCTGCAAGGTTTCGTGGGTTCCGGTGATGTGGTAGATGTGGGGGGTTCCTAAAATGGTGGTACCCCCCCAAACACCCCAAAATGGTTCATTTTTAGTAGGAAAACCAATAGTTGTTGGGTACCACCATTTAAGGAACCACCCATATGGTAGATGATTTCTGAGAGTGAAGATGGATGTATCATGACAAGTGACGGATGTTCCGCAAATGTTAGGTGCTTTAGGATTGGGTGGTGAATCCAAAAACATGGCATGGCAGGACTTGCTGAATGATCAGCTTGACGTTGGAGCAAATTAAAACCCTTCAAGCTGTGATGATATGTGAAGAGAAATATCTTGGTAGAAAAGCTTGAGTCAATAGACCCAATGTTTTTCTTTAAACATAGGAAGGGTACGTTACTATCATATATTTATATATGTGTATATGTATATGTATATGTAATGTAATATAGAAAGTAATGGGAGATTCACCAATTGGCATCCTGGAAGTCCACCAGAACCACCAGAACATACACTATACATCCAAAATCATCTTGCATTGACAGAGGATGATGACATATTTTTCTCATGATTCAACAGCCAAGTTTGATGGGTCTTTTTGTAAAGCTTCATTCCTAGAGATCCTTTTCCAAAAGTAGGAGAATGGGTGGTCATCGTTGGATGGTTGGATATCCCGATGATATCCCGATGATATCCCGAAATTGGAAGCAACACATTGAGCATTCAACGACTCTAATAGGGCCAGTGGGATGATCAGAAGATTCGATTCATAACCTGTAAGGTTATTGATACCATAGATCTCCAGATTTGTTTCCGGTCCCCGAAACAAGCATTTTTACATGGTTGTTTCAGTTGGATGATTCCGAACCCTTACATAAAACATGGTTGTTTCACCATTTCCATCCATTGAAAAATGGCTGTTTAGGGTACCAGGTTGTATTGTATTGCATCATAAATGTGACTTGCTGATTTTCTTTGGCTTCCTATTTTTTGAGAATGTTTATCCAAAAAGTTTTCGCTGCAAAAAGACCAATGCTTGGTTCAATGTAAGGGATCATTCTAAGGACTTCAACATTGTCTCTGATTTGAAGCCTCTTATCAATCAGATTGTCATAGGGTCTGGGAGTGGCGGTTTTCCTGGGGCGAACTTTGGCAAGTTCGAAGAGGGTACACTCTGGTAAACTACTCTACCTATCGTGGCGGAAACACATCACCATGAATGAAGATGTGTTTTCAGAATTTTTCAGATAGATTAGTTTAGCCTGGATTTCATTCTAAGCCAAAAGTGGTTGCCCCCCAACACCAGGCAAAATTACAAAAACCATGAGCATTTTCGTCACTTTTGAGCCCCAAGAATGCAGGTGGCACGACGCTTTCCAGCTGCTCCTTACAAGGCTGCGCTGCTTGTCAAAACTCAAGGCCAATGGAGGTAAAGAATACTTATGGACCAACAAAAACCTATGTTTTGCACAGGGATTTTTGGTGATGTCAGAACCTAACGAAATAAAACATGTGAAAACAGTGGGACGATTTCTTAAACAAAATTGTGACTCAACAAAATGAATAAATGAACTTCAGAACACAAGAAACTCTTTGAACCCTTTCTGACTTGACCTTCTTTTGAATTCTCGCACTTCTAAGATGCTTTGAACAAAAACATCTATAGAGACTGGCGGCTTCTTACTAGATTTAGGCAAGTCATCCGGAGTCCGGATTTAGTCAATTCCTTTTGCTGTTTGGTCCTAGTTTTGAGGGAACTTGCAAAACCGCTGAAGGGTTGTGTATAACATGAAATTTGAAAACGCCATCCCAAAATCTGAAGTCCAAACGAAGAATGGTCTTTTGGATAGTCCTTGTGAAGGTTTTTTTTCCTCGGTGGCAATATGCAGTCTTGAATTCTTTGTAAAAACTTGAATGTGTTTATACCACCTGGAAAGGATCGATGGTTAGCCACTCCCATTTGTCTTGGTTTGAATCATGGCCCCTCACGAAAACACCCCCGAAACTCCCCAACTACTTTCACCACATTGGTGCATTTTTTATATAAACAACTTTCTACCATGGGTTTTTTTTTCACCAGCAAATCACGGGCGGCTTTTGTTTGGGTGTTTTTTCTGCAGGGCTGGAGCGTTTTTTTTGTTGGTGAGGTGTTATCGGCACCTGGCTTAGAGGAGCCGTTTTGATGCAAAATCTCCGTTCGGTGTGAATTTCTGTTGAATCAGAAAGCTGGCTGAGCAGTTGATATGGTAAATATACCACCTGGGAGGTGCTTTCAAATATTTTTTTTTATTTTCACCCCTATTTGGGGAAGATTTCCCTTTTGGCTTTTATTTTTCAGAGGGGTTGAAACCACCAACTAGCCACGATTTGCATTTTTTTTTGAAAATAGATGTCAGGTGATTGTTTGGGATTTCTGCCATCAACGGTGTGGGGTAATATAGTTTTTGTTTTTTCATTCCTACGTAGGCTTCCAGATGTAAATCCCACTAAACCACCCTTTGGAGAATATGTTTTTTTTCATTTTCCAACAATCTGATGTTGCAAGCAAATCCAAATTGGAGGGCGGGACATTCAGGGTGCACAAGCCACATGTTGTTGGTCACATGTGTCCGATATATCCATAGGCTTCCCAATCCTGATTAGCAACTGCTTGGAAGATCATCCAACTTAGTAAGTGGGTAATAACCGGTGATCGTAAGTCCCCCTAAGTAGGGTTGTTCCCATTCCAAATGGCCGAACTCCATGGCTTATAAATCAGGGGTGATCCTAACCACTTACATCCTGGGATGATCCTCCAAGTACGAGCAGCTGTTCCATAAATGTATATAGCATGGTGTAGCGAAAGATACCTGGTGCATAGTCAGCTGGTGCCCTACTTGGATGTCCCAAGAAGTTAGGAAATGGTTAGTAACTGGGTTACAACCTACTTATAAATGGGGTATATTGGGGTTATAACCCACTTAGTACACCTTTACTAACTTCCTGGGACATCCAAGTATGTGGACATGCAACACCAAAACGGTTTATACCTCCCCATCAGACTGCTTGGGTATAGAGGGAATTGCGAATTGGATTGCAATAATCCCTACTATAGACGTAGGGTAACCTCCTATCAGGAGCCGAAGAACTATGGGCATGTAAGATGTACATAAATTGTATAGAGTGTCGTACTAACAGCATCCCTATAAGTAATAACGTTAGATATATATATATATATAGTTTCCTTTCAGGAGGAGTTCGTTTGACTCTGAACTCCATCCTGTTCCAACAATTTTGTTGGGGGGCAGATGGGCAGCCAGGTCACTGGAATCCTCTAGCAAAATCAGAAATCTATCAAAGGGCATCTTATTGCAAGGAGAACCCCTTCCATCGCCCCAAAAAAATTAGTGAGGCATCTAATCTTTTAGATATTCGGGGTGATTTTATGATCCTTTTTTCAGTCTGTTTTTCCCCTATTTCTTCATTCGGAAACAGCGCACAAACAAGACATCAAAACACCCTTCTTCGACTGAACCGAAGGACGATTACTACCTGAATTTATTAGATTGGTCTGCTGAAGATCAACTTGCAGTTGGTAGGGAGGCCCGCACGGCCCCGCGGAAACTCCCCCCAACCCGTTTCACGAAACGTGAGATTTCTCATTGGATCGGTGATGGGAGAAAAACTCCCCGAAAAAAAATATGGATCACTTTGATAAAGCTAGTAAAGCCAAAAAGACGCTGGTTTTTTTTCTACCTGCAAACTTGGAATTCTACTATATCTCTAGAGCTATTTTTGGTGAGATTTCACTATTTCACTTGGTGAAATATGAACCAAAAACAAGTCGTGATGTGTTTATCACACTGGAACCTCAGAATCTCTGAGATCTTTTTTTGGTACATACCACCCATGGGACAAACCGCATATTTAAGACATGAATGGTTGATTTCTAATGGTAAATGTAGGTAAAATATACCAGTCCCATGAATCCTATATCTTACCTTTTTATTAGCAAAACCAAACAAGTTTCATCCAGAAAAAAGCGAACCAAGCCATTACTGAAATTTGCCCCAAATGCGCATTGATCTGGTCAGATTATAGCGGCCTCACACCACCTAGGGCCCCCAGAAGGTAGTTGAGGAAGGGAAATCCCCTTAATAGATAACTAGGTGGTGGCAACTCAAATATTTTTTATGTTCACCCCAAACCTTGGGGAAGATGAACCCATTTTGACGGTTGCATGTTTTTCAGATGGGTTGGTTCAACCACCAACCAGGATTCCATTTGGCCAGATTGACTCAAATCTTCGGGGGTTCAGAGTTGAATTTGAGTTTGATTCACTTACCCAAAGAATCCTGACCCCTCAAAAATGGCTATTTTGAGGACCCGGACCCCTGCTATACAGGATTCAAACCCTTCCATTGGAGGGTCCAAGGATTCTTAGGGTAGCTGAAAATGTTTCATTCGGAATGGTTTTGGAGTTGGAGGATTCGATCATGATGGGATTTTGCTACCAATCAAGGACTCATTTTTTTTTCAGATTTTTTCAGAATCATTGGAAAAAAACAAAGGGTAGTTGGATTAGAATGCCAAAAAAGTGGGTAGTTGCCACTTAGATTCTGTTTTTAGTTTAGTTGGGATTGGTTGACTTTACTTCTTTTCGCATTTTATTTGGTACAAAGATATGGAGTTGCTCCTTTTAGCAAATAGCCACACTCAACAAAAGTACCGCCCATATTCCAATAATTAGGATGACAACAAATTTTACCCCAATTATACTGAGCAGATAAGTGGGTTGCAATGATAGCCCTGTAGTTAAATTGAACTATTCGTTCGTGGTTGCGATGTGCAATCATAGTGACTGGGCTAAACTGCTTGACCTCACCACGAACGATGCCAATCAGCTTTCGGTCGCGAACCCTTTCCAGTTTAGATTTAGATTTTAGATACTCCTTTGGCACGACTGTAAATCGAACACAGTTTTTCACCAACAAAAACGAACTCTTTATTTGAACCTTTTGTTTTGTTGTAAAGATGAATTCTAGAGTCATATGACATGATGAAACAAAAGCACATGTGCTGGGAGTCTGGGGTCTAAACTTCCATTGTTTTCCTGTGGTAAAGATGGTCATCTGGGATTTGAACACCCATTATGAGGATTCCCTACTAAAGGTGGGATTGACCATTCCGAATATAGGGAGTTTAGACCCCACTTGGATGTGATGTCAGAAGTTAAGGATCAAGATTTAGGGATCAGCGGGTTATAACTCCAATATACCTCATTTACACTCCCAAAAACAAACATGACACTGGAAAATCTACCATTTGAGTCGATGTATTTCCTATTGAACATGGGAAATTTCCAGCAAACGTCATGTTAGTGACCTCAGGGAGGGTATAAGTAGGTGAAATCACCCATTGATCCTCGCCATTTGATCCATCCTAATTTCCATGGGCGTCCCATATCCAACCACCGAGGTTTGGCGCATGACGTGGATCTTTGGAACGCTACAACTGGTGACGGGGGGGAAACCCCTGGGGTTGGTTTCGAAGGGGGACTTGGGATAGATGAAGTTTTTCTGGACCAAAAATCAATAGATGGAAAGGTAAGTTGTACGTTTTGGGAGAATCAAATTGGAATCATAGAAGAATGGAAAGGGTGAAATCTAGAGTTGATGGTTTTGTGATGTCTAGTGATGGAATCTCCTTTCAAATGAGATTTATTGTGGCTTTGGTGAAATATTCAAATTCACCCCCTCGTGCCACGGGAGTTTTAACTGATTTCCAGACTGGGGTTGAGAAAATCAACCGATAGGTCAAGTATATATTTGCAATTCTGGGAGCTTTCTTTCCCTAGCTACTTCCTGGTTTCGGAGTATAAGTTAGCCAATCAACATGAAGGGTAGTGATTTGCCACGACAATAGTTTAATCAAGTCAGGGGCATCCTCCCATAGTGACTTTTGTTTCAGCTATTTTCAGGTTAGTGAATATTACAGCTCACCTATAGATATGATATATGTATTGCCTGGGGATACCTCAGACCCACTAACAGCCAAACTTGTTTGTTTTCAGAAAGTGTCTCTCCATCTTCACTATCCACTGGTAGCACGGGACTAGGATACACCAGATACAGCGAATATTTGACATATTAAGTGTTAGTTGAAGTATCAGCATAATCTAAAAGCTATACTAGCGATTTGGAAGTAGATATTCCTTAAGGGTTGCCCCAACCCTGGCCCCGCAGGTCGCGCCAAGCGCTTGTGTGAACTGGAGATCTCAGTGTCTTGGCACGGTTGGTGTGGATGCTATGGGAATGCCATGTGTTGAAAGTTTTCGAATAAACACATGTAACCAATAAACTTTCCCAAACTCATCGGGTTCTGTCTATTTGTCTTTATGACCTTTGTTGATGTTTTTTTGATGTTTTTGTTGTGTTGATTTGAATGTGGGGCAAGCATGAAACTGATTGTGAACATTGGGCGTCCCAACTGAGGTTTGTTCGCTCCGTTGGGCTAAACGGTTGGGGGTATGCTCAGTGTGACGGTTGGAGATGCCTGGTGGAGATTTTCTCCGCTTAAAGGAAACGGGGAATAATAATTTGCCATGGAAATTTGGTGCAAATGCCTTTTGAAACAATGAACTTTGCAACAAAAATATATACATCCCCAAGAACTGTCGTGGGTGTTTTTCAGGAGCCTTTCTTGAAAGATTGTGTCGGTTCTTTTGCGGTACACGTAGGAAATAAAGTTGAGGGTGTTCCCATGGAATTGGTCAGACCAAGTGGGTTTGACATAGTAAGTCAACTTGCCATTCACTCAAATAGTCTTTGGGTTAAGAAATTTCTTAAAAGCTAAATTGGGATCTCTGCGGTTTGTGGACCGTGAGTATTATATATAATGTTTACATATTTGATATTTAATATGTACATTACATTAGATAATATATGCATAAACATCCTTCCCCCAAATAAACCTTAGTAGTTGAGTGTAGCTCAGTGAAAGAAACATGGTAAAGTTTTCCAGCGATACACGTGAAGATGCTGGAGGTCCTTCTCCAATCACTTGGCATTGGGCTTGGCCGATGGAGAGGTACAAATTTGGGCCGGGAGCCTTGACAAATGGCATGAAAAGCGTTGATGATCAGGAAGCTATCATCATGATTTGGGCTTTCAGGGAAAGCCTTGATAATGATTTCGGGGGGGATATGAAACTGTAAGGTTTTTTGAATTATTGCGCACAGTGATGTTTAATGAGTATTGGTAAAACATGTTTTCCAAGAACAATGATACAATAATTGCGATATTAAAAGTGATGACGCCAAACATAGTCAGAATCAACATGTTCAGAAATAGCACAATATAACATCATGATATCACTGAAACGTACATATATATATATATATAGAGTGCCTGAGGGGCCCGTCAGCACACCCAAATTGCTTGGGGAGGGCTGCGAGCCTTGCCAAATGATCTATCTAAGATCATAGGGACAGTGGTGGTACCCTTGGGACGGGGGCCCCTTAATAATCAACCTCCATATACACCGTTTTTTTTTGTGAGTATTGATTGGGTATATCAATGGTTGTGTTTCATTCATCCATGGTTGTTTTTGGTTCCCGTAAAAGGTGGTAGGTGATATTTAATCCCCAATTGGCAGTATATACCACTTATCAAAGGCACTTATATATTGCCTTCTGGGGGGTTATATGCTACCTACCATCTTTTCCGGGAACCGGAAACAACCAATGATAAGAGTTTAACGGGATTTAAAAGGAATATGTATCGGTATAGCTTCCCCCCATCCATGAGCCCAGTGACCATCAGGATCATCACATGTGTTTAGATTCGTTTGGGTGGTTTACCATGCGGTTGAGTTGCCTACAATCCAGTACCTGAAGGTAAGGTTTGCATATTGATCGTTTGCGGATGGATGAAATGCATGTTTTCTTTTGGTTCGTTGAGTAGCACCAAAAAAATCTGAGTAGCATCCATGGGTTCATAACGAAGAGAGATTCTAATTCAATCCTATGACATTGTGGACGTCATCCCCGGTGATCTTTTTTGTTGGAAATTTAGATGGGTGAACAAAAAGGCTGCAAGGTGGGTCAAACAGTACAACTTCATGAAAAATCCATTAGGGCCAACAAGTGAATGGTAGCTGCTGACTGGTAGCCCTAATGGAAATCTGTCATTGAAGCATGGATTTCCACCTCAGTATCAATGACAGAGAGATTTCCATGAGATTTCCCCATCTTGCGAGCTTGAACACTGGGGGGAGACAAAGGCTTGGTTTTCTTTTCATCCCTGGAACCCTAAGCAACCAGATTCAAAATGGATGGAAATTGTAAAACAACCATTTCCTATGTAGAGATTTGGTTCATCATCCAATTGAAACAACCATTTACCCCCCCGAAAACTAACATGACAATGGAACATCTACCATTTGAGTCGATGTATTTCCTATTGAAAATGGGGGATTTTCCAGCCTGTCATGACCTCAGGGGGGGTATAATTAGATGTTTCAAGTTTCAGGTGGAGATTAAGCAAAAACCCAAATCTGAGGCCATGAACGAAAAACCATCTCATTTCATTGCCGAAGATTTTTTTCCCGAAATCTCTTGGACGCAAGCAATCTACTGTTTTGGGCCGGAAAACAAACAACAAACAAAAACCTCAAACACACGTACCCACTTGAACATGTGGGGTGGTGATGATGATGATGATGATGATGATGATGATGATGATGGAGATGATGATGATGATGATGATGATGATCATGATGATGATGATGATGATGATGATGATGACGACGACGACGACGAGGATGATGATGATGATGATGATGATGATGATGATGATGATGATGATGATGATGATGATG